>BPLR01020772.1:0-63145 GCA_021605095.1 Caerostris extrusa
GGAAGACATTTTCATTCCTTATTCTTGCCGTGTTCATTTTTGAGCTGCTCTTAGAAAGAACTAAGTAGTACTTAAGCAAAGTTTGGTACGTTTCTTTGAGACGGATTTAACAAAGTAGTAATACACATTCTTTTTTTATTTGCGATGCTACTTGTGGAGATGCAATACGCCATACATGATTGCAGCTTTGTCAAACTATGAAAGAGCTGAAAAAAAGTAACTTAATCCTTCTACTTATTGAACATTTTTTTTCTCTTCTTCTCATACGTAAACCCTCTTAGGCTTTTTACCATACGTTATTTATTTACTAGTGTTATTTTTATTATTTTTTTTTATTTTGCGATGTTTATTTTCATGCAAAGGATTCCAAGTAGGTTCCAAACTTTTTATGAAAGTCGGCTTCAAAAAATTTTTTATCAATGAAAATTATTACTGTTGAAATAATTTATTTTTGACTGCAACTTCTTTGTATGTAATTAAAATAATACAGTATTGACCCATATTTGCAATCCCGTGCATAAGTTATAACCTGGACAGATGCATGCCCAGCAAAATCATAAAAAAAAAAATTTATAGTAGATTTTAAAAAAAAATTTTTTAATTACGTGCGCAAGTATTTAGTAATATGTATGCTTTTAATAAACTTTCTTTTCTTTTTTTTTTTTCAAATAACTGTCAAAAATATCATACTCAGTTATATTCATTTAGGATGCTCTGTATTAATATGTTTCTAATAAAGTAGTATTTTGATTGGAAATGTAGTTACTTTACGGTATTTATTTTTAATTAAACTATAAGTGCTTAAAAAGCTATTATGGTAATTTCCTGTTCTGTTGGGGGATATGAAAATGGAATCGTTGCAAGAAAATGTAGATACAATACATAAGGTATTGAAAGGGCTAATTTCCTTACAATTTCCACAGGGGCTAATTTCCACAATTTTGAGCGAATATTCTTACCTTGGAAAGGCATCTGAATGTTGTTCACCTTCCTACTCGAGTGATTTAGAAAGGTCATTTGTTCCCATATGCAGCGTGTTCATTCTCGACATTCAGACATGTAATGTTTTGGCCTAACTTCATTTGTAGAGTTTCGAACCCCATTGGAATCCAACGCTGTAATCTCTCTTAAGGTAGATATATCAAAAGATTTTGCAGAATGACACACAGTACAGCACCGAATGAATACAACTGTTACAGCACCGAATGAATAAGCAAAATGCTAAGATTTTAATATTGTGTGTCATAATTGCATCATTTTCGTATTTGAATTTTTTTTTTTGTCCGGAATTGAAGTTATACGAATGTGTTTTTAAATTCAGATTATTTTCTAATGATTTGCTTTATATGAATATTTTAAATAACTCATCAACATTTTAGGGCGACAGATACTTTTCTGAAATTTCAATCATGCATGTTTATTTGTTAAGTTTTTTAGCTTCATATATTTCGTAAATTTCACATGACTGTAATTTTAAAAAAGAAGTGCTTTACTTACACCTGTTATTCTTTAATTTTTGGCTATAAAATAATTCATTTTATTGTAAAAAGCTAATGAAAATTATTATTATTTTTTTAGGATAAAAAACAAACATGCCTGGCTCATGTGCAAGATGTAGTACAATTGTGTATTTTAATGAAGAAAAAATAGCTTTGGGCAAATCATGGCACAAAAGTTGTTTCAACTGTGGTAAGCCAATCATTATAATTTCTTTAAGCCATCATTATACTTTTATTATTTACTTTTTTAAAAATCATTTCATCACATTTTCAAAACCTTATTGTATTGCAAATTTTTTGTTTACTAATTAATACTACAATACACAACATCGAATATTGACTTTTGCACCAGTGAGGTACGCAGTAAAATAAATATATGACTTATAAATAATAAGATTCTGAATCTGTATGTACAGTGAATGAAAAGAACATACCTTTAGAAGACACAATTCAGCTGTCATATTTATTGTAGTCACAAAAATTCCAATTAATTTGATAATCAGTGTTGAATGTTATGTATTATATCTAAACAATTGTCAAATAAAAACATATATCAAATATAAACAAAAAAATATATAATATAAACAGAAAATACCAAATATAAATAAAAACATTTTTATGCATTCTTAAATAAAGATTTAAAAATTTTACCCACCTAGAAAATATTGCCTAGTCTGTTGTTAATATATTTAATTTTTGATTAAATGTATTAAAATATTTTAATTTTGATACTTGAAATTGATTTATAAGTAACTTCATTAATTTCTTACATAATAAAATAAAGTTATATTTCATATTTTAACAAAAAAAAAAAAAAAATTTTTAATGAAATGCTTGCTACTTAAAAGATTTTTTTTTTTTTTTTTTTTGTATTTATCATTATTATTATGTTACACATTTGTTAATGTGATCGATTTGTATTTGGTAAAAATGTTTTATTGATAGAGTACCCTTTGATTGTGTACTAACTTCAACTTTTGTACATAATAATTTATGATAATATTGGTTAGGTTATAGAGTTCATCTTTTGAAAAATAACTTTATAAATATTTTATTGAAAAATCTAATTGCCTTTATTTTAAATTTTCATGTCATTTCACATGTCTTTGTTTCAAAATACAGTGAGAGACACAAACAAATATTGATTTTCGTTCTTAAAAATTAGACTGTTGATTAATATTAAATATTTAAATCTGGCAGTTGTAGATATATTACATGAAAAATAAATATGGAATGGTAAAGGAACATTGTAACAGATTTCTTTTTTTTTTTTTTATTGTTTTTTCTCTATAATATTGTAGACATATTTTGTAATTTGATTTGATCCAGTCTTTGTCATATTCACCACATATTGAAATATATTCTAGAATATTATCATATCAACAAGTACTCGTACATGGCAAACATATCTTCTATTAATTTATACATCTCATCTTTCCTTATTTAATGCCTCTTGGGTTTTCAAATTTGATAGATTAGGAAAAATGACAAAAAGAAAACATTTCTGAAACACCTTTAAAAAGAATCAAACATATAAGGTAAATTGGAAAATATTTTAAAATTATTAAAATATTTCCAATAATTATTTTTATATTAAAATGCTACTCCAACATTATAACCATTGCAAAGCTAAATTTATCAACCCATCATTTTAAAGTAACTATAAATGGTACTTACGTATTAACGATACTGTGGCGACAGTTTCGCCAATAAAGAGCACACGCGCCAACCGCAGCTACAGATTTGGTGGTTTTAAGTGGCAGCCAATCTACACTTACAATTTTTGTTCCAAATAATAAAAATATATAAATCATTTCATTTATAATCAAAACGCTTTCAAAATAATTCACGCATGTAATTGTTCCAATCTATAAAAGTTTTATCCGATAAATCAAGTTGCTTTTCACAAAATTTAATCGACGTCAACTCCTCGCACTAGCAGTATATGAATCTCAAAGCTGTACAAAATGAAATTCTGCTTCCCTCAAACCAGTTGTCTTTTCTAAGTCCCACACGATAAGCACACTGGCTGAAATTGCATTTCAAAACTTACGTCTACCAAAATGGTTTCATGTCATAGAATTGGGACATTTTCGTTGTTTTGTAAAATATTTCGCTCCTGAAAAAAATAAAATTGCATCTTGTTCTGTTTCTGGCAAATCCCAAATACTCATTTCGTAGCACTACAAAATGGCGTTAAAACTCAACAAATCTGCAGCTGTTAGATTGGCGACACTTAAAAACCGCCAAGTCTGTCGCCAAGGTATCATTAATACGTAAGTACCCTATAAATAAATATTAACTACCAAATTCATATTCTTCTCTGATTTAAAAAGCTCAAAAGTAATCAGGACTTAATATAATTATAATACTGGATCTATTACATAAACAAATATTACAACACTTAAAATAAAAAAAATTTTTATTAATCAATCAGTGTAATTAATCTCCATTCTGTGACATTTTCGTTGCATCACTAGGTAGCAATAATTTTGTAGCAATTTATTAAATAGAATCAGTTAGTTTGCAAATACTTCTTTGTATGAAAACCTTTTAAAATGAAGTAAGGAATAAAAATATATTTATTGGACAGAAATGAGTATTGTGAGAGCATTGACTTGTGTCGATGGTCTTATTAATAATTTATCTCAGATACCACAAATATGTAAATAATATTTGGAAAAGGTAAGAGTGTGTTCTGGGAAGTCTTAAAAAGAATTGTCTCATATTTATATTGCATGTGAGTAAAAAGGCCAAAATTTTACCCAATTAATCTAACAATGTTTTTAATGGAGTAATATTCATTAGTCTCCATTAATCTATCAATGCTTGTGTGTCTTTTACCATTTTTAAACATTTATGATTTAAGAATTATGAAATTATATTAAAAACTTTTTTTTTTTAAACTGTCACAAATATAATTTCCATACTTTCATAACTGAACAAGCTATTGGTACTGTTTTAAAAATGAAAAATTCTCTTGTCTTTTTTAAACTGTAGAATAAATGTACTTTTATTTTTTACATTTTTATTAAAATATTTAACTTTCTAAGTTATTACTTGGCATATATAGATAAAGGTATTATCATTTCTCAATAAACATTTCTTTTAAAAATATATGCATGCAATTTATGAATTAATTAACTTTTATGCAAAAAAGCATTTGTAAATTATTAGTAACCAAATATTTTTTAAAAATCATCAAACCAAAATTTGTTTGATTATATTGTTTTAATTAAAAAATTGTTAGTTCATAATAAGTTGTTATCACTTAACTAAAAACTCCTTAAATTGTAGATGTGCACATTGGATTTAGATGTAATACATCTACAAATCTATTAAGATGTCTGAGAGAAAAATTGAATTATTAATATTAAATTTGCTTTTATGCTAACATTGCAGATATTGCTTTAAAAAAGATTATAATTTTTGTGTTGGTATAAAATAATTTATGTACTCATAAAAAAAATTAATTTAAACTTTAGTAATGGAAACTGTTTTTAGCTAATAAACCATGTAATAGACGATTGGATAGCAATAACTTGACTGAGCATGAAGGAGAAATTTATTGCAAATCTTGTTATGGAAAACTATTTGGACCAAAAGGTTATGGCTATGGAGTAGGAGCTGGTGTTCTTTCTATGGATTCAGCAGATGCTTACCAAAATGGGCCTCCTACAAGGTATATTTTTACATGATTATTCCTTTTAACAATATTTGAAGAATTGCAAAATAAAAGTATTTGAAAATTTAATAAATTTCCATATTTAAATTATACAAATCATTAGTTAAAATGTTTTGTACTACACTTCATTGTCATATTTTGAGTTCTTCAGAGCAGTTTTTCTTTTTTCACTTGAAGGAAAACTTTTTAAAATTTAATAGTTGTTTTGTAAGTTTCTCTTTTGAATTGTATGATTTACAGCATTACAGTTGAAGCTGATGCATTACAGTTTGTTACCAAACTAAGGATGAATTATGAAACAATATTCTTCATTTGAATCAGCTGAAAATAAAGTTATTCATATCTTAAATGGATTCTATCTTATGTTACATATTTTTATAGTAGTACATCACACTAAATTATAATATATTATGTTGTAGGCATAATACATATGTTTTGATCCTTAAATTAAGAAGAGTATTTTTTTTAAAATCCTGTTTTACTTGTTTTCCTCTTCTTTAAAAATAGAAAATTGTATTTAGAATGAAGAAGATTTAAAATAAGATTTGATCAGTATGTTATTATGTTAATGTACTCCCATTTTCTTCAAGTAGTTGAAGACAAGTTTTGATTTATCATAGTTAAATTTTTGCCTTATTTTGCTTATAGAAAGCTTTCAAGTTCTGACAAAATAGATTTGTTACTTTAGTCCTACAAGCTGTATGTTTTTCTAATCTAAATGATAAAGAATATTTTATCCCTTTATTCATTGAGGATATAGTTCCCTTCATTGTTCCAAATACATCATGGAACTCATAATTATTACAAAAAAATTGAATAGTTAGTTTGAAACTTGTAAAAGATTCTCTTTTGAATTCTGTGATTTACAGCCTGAAAATTCTGTGCTGTTCAATGTTGTATGAAGCAACATTTATAATTGTATTTTTTACTCATTATTTAAAATTCTGGCCTCTTTTTTTTGTATTTATATGTACATCATTCCTAATTTTAACACTAAAAACTAAAATATTTGCAAATGTATAACATTTTTATTTTCTTAAAAATTGTAAGAAGGAAATTTAACACAATATTGGCAAACAACTAAACAAGAAATAACAAGTTAGATTGTGAAATTTCATTCATACTTTTAAATTGGTTTTCAAGCATTTGTTTTCAAGTTGAGAAACATTGAAATGTGAGGTAGATGATCTGACAGCAATATGTGTTAATATTTATGTATTTTGCTATATATATTATTTATATATAACAAAATACATAATATTTAATATTTATCGAACTTATCTGTGTTGTTAAGAATTTTATCTAGTTTTCAGATCAGCTAATTTGTTACAGAATTATTATTGCTTATTTAAATTTTTTTTTCAGTAACATTCCTGCAACGGCCCAAGCACATGTAGCTCCTTTGAAGGCTCCTCTTGTTCAAAAATCTTCCCAACCAAGATGGGGAGGAGCTGATGTATGCCCTCGATGTGGCAAAGCTGTCTACATGGCAGAGAAAATGATGGGGGGAGGATCGGTAATTCTGCCACTCTTTCTACTTCTTTTGATGATTAATTACTTATTTATTACTTGCCAATTTTTTTTTTTTTTATTATTATCTTTACAAGTTTACTAAGAACTAAATTATATAAAACATATTTGCTTTATAGAAGTGCTGTAAAATTTTTATATCAGTTTTATGATCTAATTATTAATTTATTTTGTTGTATATAATATCAATTATCTTTATTCTGGTTACTAATTTCAATTATTTTTACATTTTCTTTTAACAGCTGATTTTCAAAATTATTTTACCAATTATCTTTTGTAATTTCCTTTTAAAAAAGAAAAAAAAAAAATGTTATTTTGATTAATATTTTTTATTATGTCAACTAAAAAGAAATTGATGATTCAGTTCTGTAAAAAAAAAGGCTGTTTTGTTTCTATTTGGCAGAATTTTTTTATTATAAATAGATTTGCTCTTCTGTTATTTATTATTTATTTTAATCATTACTCTATTATTTTCATCTGTATTTCATGTTTGTAGTTAATGTTACTCTATATTATGGACTTCAATTCATGACTTTATTTAACTTCACTCTTCTGTAAAAATGTAGTGTGGCTGAAATTTGCTTTTTTAAACATATGTGTTCAGTTAACATTCTTCAAATCATTATTTACCCATTTAATTAAAGTAACCATTAGAACTGTCAATGGGTGTTATATTTTATCCATTTAAATTTTCCTTTTTGTAGGCTTGGCACAAAACTACATGCTTTAATTGTAAAGAATGCCATAAACGATTAGAATCCATGACATTGTGTGAAAGAGAAGGGGAAATTTACTGCAAGAGTAAGTAGAATTTCTTATTTTCTCTATAATCTGTTATCTTTTTAAATAAATTTTCTTAACATTTTTAAATAAATTATGGACTTCAATTCATGACATTATTTAACTTCATGTATTTATTATTCATGTCATTATTTAACTGTATATTTTAAAAACTGCAAAAATATAAAATATTCTTTATTGATAAAAAAAAAAAAAAAAAAATTTAATATATTCTCTTAGCAGTCACTACTTTTGAGAATCAACAGATATCATTTAATGAAAATTATATGATCCTTTTTACTTTTGATAAATTGTGTGAAGTACATATAATATATTTCATAATATTTTTAAAAGTACAATACTTTAAGGACTCCCCCTCCCCCTTGTATTCTCAATTATTAAAATGTCTAATTTGACATTATAAATATTTTACGTAAGTTCTAATTTACAATTTATGTCTGTATTTATATTATTTTGTAATTTATGCTCATAAATCTCTTTTTCAAATATATTTTCATTACAATTTTCAAGAGACATTGAGGTATTTTAAAATATGTATCTTGAGTAATATGCACACAACTTTTGATTAAAAAGAAATCCAATGCTTTCTTTATGTACAGAAAGTTATTCTTCATATTTTAGCATTTTGTATTTGTTAAATTTTTTATAACCATTGAGAAATTTTAATTACAAGTATATAATTAAAAATGTTTAGGAAAGTAAGAGTAACAAGTTGGTTTACATATTTTTCCTTACATAAAATTTTGTGTTAATTTGTAATATGCTTATTAAGTCTTTGCTGATCAGGAACAGTATAGTGCTTAGATGAGCTTCTGAATTAGGAAGTCAGTTTCAAACTGGTAAATAAGCTAAATCAAAAAGCTCCCTTATTTATGCAAGAACAAAACACAATAAATCCATGCAATTTAATTCTGTTGAGTTAGAGCAAGAGAATGTATACACCTTCCTTCAAATGCCACCTATGGGATTATTCATTCTAAATTATAGTCGTACCTGGAACTAAAGTTTCTGTGATGTGAGTAAGGGTTCTTTTATAAAGTGGTGAGCAAATTTTGTAAATTCTTAGACAAAAAAAACAAAAAAAAAAACACATAAATGTGCTAGCTAAAAAAATAAAGCTTCTGTTTCTTATATTAAATGTGAACACTTTTTTTTTTTTTAGCTTGTTATGGAAAGTTATATGGACCAAAAGGATATGGATATGGAGGAGGAGCTGGTACTTTGCAAATGAGTTAGTTGGGAGATGTTTTGCAAATTTATATTCAACGAAACCATCGACATGTCACTTTGTACAAAAGAGGCTGTAAAAGGCAGCTGCTGTATTTTACAAGGTTTCTTTTTTTTTTTTTTTTAGTGTTTGTCCTTGTCATATTTTATTTGCTTATATCTTGCCAAATTGAAAATGGACTTATTAATGATATACAATTTATTTTATTTTGAATTTTAGAGACATTAGGATACTATGGTCTCCTATCAGTACTTTTGTTGTAAAGAATTTGATAAAATACCAAGCTAGTTATAGATATAATACTAATTTTCATAATAAGAATATAAATCAAAATACTCAATTTTTTGTTGATTTATTTTTCTTATAGGGAGAGAAAATAAGTCTGACATCAATACAATGTTGAATATTATCTTTTTAATAATATTTTCTTTGTGAAATATATGCTTTATCTACTTTTATATTATATATTATTTTTCCATATATTTATCTATTTAAGCATTTTTCTAAATATGGGAACATATCTTACTCATTGCTATTATTTAATTTGTATTCATTTGCTAATCAAAAATATTTTTTGTTTTTATAAGATAATGTATTTGACTGTATTGATATTGAAAATTTATTAATTTATGTTCTATTAATCTTTTTATGTTTTGTGTGGATAATAATTTTATATTATGTTGCTAACTTCACATTTTCGTAATCTATTTTCTTATCTTTTAATTTTTTAAATGAAAAAACTGCCAAGAAAAGAATATTTTGAAAATTTGTAAGGAAAACATTTTAAATATGTTTTGTTTTTTTCATTTTTTTTATAATGATATCACTGACAATTACTAAATAAACTTTTCTTTTATCAATAAGTACTAAATCATTATTTTGTATGTATATTCACTTAAATAGTTTACAGTACATTTTTCGTCTCTCATTTCACACCAAAATGAAACACTATTATCAGTGCTTTAGTTGTTTTATTATAGTGGTTAATCATTGAAAGATTGATTCTTTACTTAGTTGCTGTATGCTTTAATAACTATGTAAAATTAAAAAATTACTTTTTTTTTAAAATTAAAAGCTATAAAATAAGTTTTTTGTTACTAATTAATTTTTCTTAAAGAAAAAAAGACTGTTATAAATGAAACTTGTTAAAATAAAAAATTAAATACATGATCTGTATAAAATGTTCTACTATTATACTTCCACTATTTTAAAATCATTTTTTAATTATAAATATTTTTAGAAATAATTAAAGTAAATCACTATTATTTATGCATGTTTTCTTTATGAATTTTTAGATAGTTCTAACTAATTTTTATTATGTTTAATTGAACTAATTTTGATGGTTATGTTTAGCATAACCTGCACTCTTACCAGTTTTGATATTTTTTGCAAAATTCTTTTAAAATGATTAGCAATATTCATGATCACGTATCAATTATTGTAACTTCCACTAATCATATTGCTAGAGTCTGATAGCAATCATAGAATATAAATATAGATTATATAAAATTTTGTAAATTAATGAGCTTTCCAGTTTCCTATTTAGATTTAGCCCTGTCATTTTGAATTAGTGGTCAGAAAATGAATACGTTATTGTTATTGAGGCATCTTTAATTCTAAATATAAACATGCAAAGAAATTGATTGTTATGTTTATACAAATATATATTTAAAGTAGGAGATAGTAATTTGATATTAAAAAATTTGCAATTTAGTGTCAAATCGTATAGCTGTTCAGTATTTAGATTCTACTACATAATTTGTGATAATCTTCATAATTTAATAATAAAATATGAATCAAATTCTATTATATTTAGTATATGCTAACATATTATATTTATTTAAAATATCAAAATGTTATGTGTGATTAGTTGATTTGTGTATTGAATCAACATGACTTTTGCAATAATTTGAATGTTTATTATTGTTATTAAGCAGTTAGCCCGACTAAAATATGTTGAAGTACCCTATTGCAAGGCTTTAAAGTAATTTAACACAAATATAAATTAATGTACAGCAGTGAAAGTTCTGTTTAATTAAAACTATATTCTCTTTCTTTAAAATACCATTTGATAATTCTGAATTATCAGTGTTAAAAGTTTAACTAAAACTAGAATCAAGATGAAGTGGTTGGTTATATTGTGCTTTTTCTTTGTATTCAGACACATATGGCATTGCAAATTATTGTTGTAATTTTTTTGTAGATTTCTAAAATGTTGCAGTATTCCATATATATATATATAATCATTCCCTTCTTGTTAATACTTATCCTACATACCTCAAATCTTGTTTCAAGATCATCATTTTTATCATTAAAAATGATAAAACATAGCTCAAGAAAGCATTTACTTGAAATCAGGGTATAAAAATCTTGAATCATAAGATATTCCAATAATTATGTTAATGAGAAAAGTGTGAGATCTATTTTTATAAGATGTTTTTTGTTGATTAAATCTGTATATATTGCAAAACAAATCATGAAAAATAATATGACCAAATGTTATGATTTATTTCTTTAATTTTCGATACTGATATTTTATTTTATCTTTTAAAATGATAGATATTATTAAGATCTTTTTCTTATCAGTACTGAAAATCTCTTTAACTACATTCCTTTTGAAAAGATAAATAATATGTATGACAATACATTTTTTAATCATTCCATATTATCAGAACTTCATTACTTGCATATATTTTTTGAAGAAAATAATTTTATTTTAATTATGACTTCCATTGTGAATTTGTTTTAAGAATTTAATGCATTATATGTTTATAATACTTTAAGAAACGTTTTAGTTTCAAAAATTTACAAAATATGTCAAATTATTATTAGTTGGAAAATAATTCATTAAAGTCTATATGCTTTGCTTATTTTGTTATTTAATAGTAAAATGCAAAATTATGATTCTGAGTGATGATTATGATTTTGATTCTATATAAATATGATTCTGAATCTATATAAGGCTCCTGTTTATTATTATTATTTTTTATTGTTTGCGAACATTCATTACGTTTTATAAAAATTATTAATTATTAATCAATAAATTTTTGTCTGTAGTTTTTTATTTATTTATTTTTTTCTAAAGTACTAAGCATATGTTCCAGATTTGTTTATTGTTTGATTGTTCAGAGGATTTTACTAAATAGAAAGCATACAAAATTTGTTAGGTTTTCCGTATTATTATTATATATTTAATGCAATGTGTTTTTTATTATTTTGTTTTGCACACGTACACTTTTCACTGCAAATAATTTACAACATACTATGCACTTAGAATATATATATGTATCCAGTTATATTGACTAAATCTGTAGCATTATTAATAATGCTTATATATTTTTCTGTAAAATAATTTTTCAACAAATGCTATATGATTGTTAATAATAGAAACAATTGATCTTTAGCAAATTTTTATCTATCTTATGAGAAATTGTATTCTGAAACTGATTAAATATTTTTTTAAGTTTTGCTTTAAAAAGGAGAATTGTTATAAAAATTTGAATACTCCATAAAAGAAAAAAGTTACAAATTTACAAAAAAATGTTATTCTTTAAAAAATTTAAAATCTTAATGATAATTGTTAAAAATGAATTTTAAAGAGGTTTAAATTGAAGGTTACATATATTATCAAAGTTGTTATAGACAAAACATTTAAAGTTGTTGATACCTATGCCTTAATTGGATTAAAATTTACACACATATTTCTGCTTATTATTAGTAATTTTGCTGTACACAATGATAGAATATTTTAGTATATACACTAGTAAAGATGACTCAGAATAAGAGAAGCATGTTGCAAAGTGTTTCATCTATAGAAAAATTGAAATGAAATAGATTATTGAAAAGGAATGTTGAATTAGAGTAATGCTTTCTGTAGAGTGAATACAGATTTATAGCTGAATTTGTAAGTAAAATTTTAGAAAGAAATTATTGAGTAAGAAAGTTATTTGTGAACTGACATTAATGTATTATGCACAATCCTGTGAGCTCCTGTAAAAAGAAATTTCATAGGTATATTTATACAAATGTAACTTTTAATTCCTGTATTCTATAATAAAGTACAGATCTATTTCCCTTTTTGTGAATTTTTATTTGTGTGTTTGTGTTATTTGAATTTTTTTTTTTGCATTTAATAGTGTAAATAAAATAAAAAGTTGGAAGCTAAATATGAATGGTAAAACTATAGAATTCCAGTGGATACCATTCCATGTCGATATTGATGGTGATGAAAAATCAAAACAATTGGCAAAGAGGGATACAGAATTATTTATTGAATTTAGACCTATTCCCTTAAGATATGTACACGGGAAATATTATGTTGGCATACAACATTCTTGTCTTTTTTTTTTTTTTTTTAAATTTCTTCTACTAAAGACAGTAGAAAGCTAATACTGAGCAACAAAAGAGACTAATTATAATTAATAAAAATTAAGTTTGTTCTAGAAAATGGAAAATTGTATAGATATAATTTTCTTTGAATGGAACAATTTTCTAATATTAGATGAATTTTTTAATGGTGGAGGTATCTACAGGTTTTTAAGATAGGCAACATATGTTACTCCTCTTTTAGACAATTTATATTTTCTTTTTGTCAAAACAATATTTTCAATGTCGTAAATTAAAATATAATTGTTTACCAACGAAATTAGAGATAGTATATTTTTAAAGTACAGACATGACATTATTGTTTTTTACATATTATAAAAAAAAAAAAGGTGTGACAGACAATGGAAAGGTTGACATCATATCGAGATTTCTTTTAGTCAATTTCTATCAATCAATTCAAAACTGATTCAAATCAATTTCTATCAATTCACTTCAAGGAATTGCATTATTTTTCTCCTCCTAGCTTTTGTAAAATTTAAAATAAATAAATTAGTGACATGAAAAATTGACATAGAAAATACTGCTTTTAAAAGTATCACTTTAGGCCTATATTTTTAAATTATGCCATTTAATTTATATGTTGCATTTTCAAGAAATATAAATCTTAATTATTGAAAAAAATTAAAACGTTGTTCATCTTACATAATCAATTTAATTCAAGGTTTTTATAGCAATGCATAACTAATGTTATGCATTGCTATATAAATCCAAATTTGAGGCAATTATTCTTTAAAAAAACTCCAGTAAAGAATTTCTATACCTTCATGTCCTTTTGATGTGATTACATCAAAATGTAATCACATGTAAGTATATAGAAATGCTTTACTGAAGGATTTTAAAAATAATTGGGTTAATCGTGACGAAACAGGTATATTGCAAGGAATAGGCTAAAAACACTGAAGTATGTTACCAAAGCTCTAATCTCTCATTTTAAATAGTTCTAATTCAGCTAATGAATTTGGAACAACATTCTACCAAAATCTCTACTAATGCTAAATCATTTATCCAAATGAAACCAGTTATGTCTTTATTAATTTGATAATATTATATTGATATTCATTATTAATATTGAGATGGTTCTTATATAAAAAAAAATTTTTGGCTTATTTTAATAGTAAAAATTAATGGAACTATTTAGAATGTGATAATGCATTTATAAGAAGATAATAAATCTAATTAATATATCATTAATGCACTCCTTGAAAGAGTCATATTTTACATCAATAATATGTCTTGGATTACAATTATTTTATAAATAAAACAGTAATTTAACAAGTAACCCAATTAAAGATATTTAATTTGTGTGCATATATGATAAGAACTTACTTAAAAAAATATGTCTATTTATACTAAAATACAAATTTCTAAGATTCTTTTTTTAATTAGAGGATAGTGGCTTAATTATTTCATTGCCCGATTCGTGGCTCAGTGGCAACGTGTGCCGCTGTTTGAGCATTAGGGCTGAGGTTCAATCCACTGGCAGCTTTGTTATAGATACTGTTTCAAAAAATGAGGAGTCTCGATGGCATTTGTGATGTTCAGCATCTTGCCTCGTCAATCGGACTACCTCGTGGGAGTTTTCGTCCATAGGATACGCAAATGCAGATAGTTCCCCTAAAAGTCCTGGAGGGCACTGCCCTCCCCCTTCAAAGGACACGGGAGTCAAGTCAGGCTTCTACCTACGGGTGCTCCATCACAACAGAAGCTGTCCTCTTTCCCTCTTCTTATGAGACCACATGGGTTCTTGGACTTAGTCTAGATGTTGCCTGTTGACCAAGTGGAATAAGGAAGAATTTTTTTCCACTTCGATCTTTTAAATCAATAGTTTTTCAAACTTATTTGACAATAAATCTAACAAATATATTTTTTATTCATTATTATTATGTTTATAACAAAATTTTTGTTTTTTATGTATCTATATACTATAGCTTGAAATAATAAAATTATTTATTAAAATCAACCGCAGTAACATTTGCATCACACAAAGAAAATTAAGATCATAAAACATAATATGAAAATAAGAATTATGAATAATGTTAAAAATGATCCTAATGAGAAGGATTAACCTGGTGCTCTGTTATCAATGAATTAAACCTCTGCTCAATGTTTGCCAAGAGGTATTCTTAAATTGCTGCGAATCGCTATGTGCAATTTTTTTTAATAAGTTTGTTAACGCAATAAAATCATGTTCTACTAAATTTATAGAAATAAATGCAATTAAATATTTTTATATTACAACACATAATCTACGATTAATACCTCTTTTTACAGCCAGAATTGTTAGTAGCCATCATTGCATCGACAACAAATAGTTTTTCTTATCGTCTCTTCTTTCTTAATGTTTCCACAGTCCCATATTTTTATTAAATCGTAACGTCTTGGTCTATACTAGACCTATAATGGCTTCAAGAAGAGGGCCACTTTCAGGTTCATGGGAACACTTTAAATTTTATTTACAAACATTTACTATGTATATATATATATAAATTTATATAATAAATGTTCATTTTTTTTTTGTAAATATTCTGTATATATACAGAATATTTACAAAAAAAAATGAAAATTTATTATATAAATTAGTTACAAGTGCAGTGCAGTTCTCGAGCGTAAGGCGAATCTAAACACCTGGTCTGCGGCAGACCTTAACTATCACACGGCGTGATTCACTAGACTACAAGGGGCTCACTTTGAAAATAGGCAAAAAACTTAGGCCTATTCAGTCACTTCAGAGAAAAAAAAAAGAAGGGAAAAAAATCATTTCAGGTTGACTCGTCGTAGCTCCCTTCTTCACCAAAAAATAAATAAATAAAACTCCTTTAAGACAATCCGTCAAGAGAGAAGTCTTCCTTCACTTCTCATTGAGTAGACATTTCTCAACTCGTGATCTATCACCAAACACGATGGAACAACTCATAATGTATCAATCTGTAGTTGTTTCGACCTGTGAAGGACAGACATTCGCTAATTTCCTCATTATACATAATACCTAATATCTGCTATTAGATTTGAGTGACAGGTTGTTCTCATTAGTACAAAACACTAATTGCATGTAACATAACTATCCCCAATAAAGCTCGTCGGCTGTCAAATTTGAGTGATGGGTTTATTATATATTTGTCAAATAGCATACATTCCTCTCTCCTGGGAAAGAAATGCTACTCCATCTTTTGCTACTATCATCTACCACTTTGATCGTTCCAGTGCCTTTTAGAGGGTGTTAAAAGTGTTTTAGACTGTAATCAGAATAAGTACTTTAGCTGAAATAAATTTGTAAACAATTTATCAAATGCTTTCGCAGAAATTCGCTAACAGAAAAAAGAATATATTGTCATTCAAATAAAGAACTATTATTAAAAAAAAAAAAATCAATACAATATAATAAATAACATTGGTAAAACATATATAATCTTTACCACCATCATTTATTCTATTTCAATAATTCGATATCAGATTCAGAAATTCGATATCAGAAAAAGAATATTCTTATTTAAATAAAAAGAATATTCTTACAAAAAATCAATACAATACAATAGACAACATTGAAAAACTTACATAATCTTTACCAACGTACATAATCTTATAATCTTAAAAACTTACTTAATCCTTGCTCAATTTCATCACTTTCGCGAAATAATTAAACATGACTCACCACTTCCCATTTAAGGGCGCCATTTTATTCAGCACTTAACCCACTGCAGATCTCAACCCATTTCCACTTCAATCATCAAAACACAAAAACTGGGGAAGATAGCGAACGTCAAGGTTCTCTGCGTGACGCGATGTTTTTTAATTAATAGCTTATTTATCTATAATTATTATAATTAATTATCGTAACTGGACACACAAAAAGGGGGCAGCGTCATACCCACCGTCCTTCCAAATTTCCTTACTCTGTGATTAATTCTAATCAGAGCATGCATGCTTATGCCCTCCCGGCCATAAGACCCTCTTAATGAATCAGAAGACTAGGTCTTCCTTCCCCCTCCCCATGGCCTATAGGCCTGCCTAGGGGTGGAGGGGGGACACTGAATTTAATGAAGCGACTCCATTGGAAAAGACACGATGTGACATGGGACAACAGTGGGGTCTTTTATTAATTGCATTAATTAAAGAAGTCTAATTAGCCGGCTATGTAAATGAATGTCTTCTTATCCAGAAGTATGACGAGGTAATTATAGCCGGAGGCACACGGCGACTGAGGAAAGGGATCTGTGATGTAGATGGATGGTGGTGGAGGTGGAGCTAGGGACAGGAAAGTTCTGCGACGTTTAATGCAGGTGTGCGTTTTTTGTTTTAGCGCTTTTTTTTTTTTTTTTTTTTTTTTTTTTTCCTCTCCCTTGTGGAACGTTTCTTTTCATTTTTTGTAAGCGTGTGCAAGATTTTTTTCTTTTGAGTCTGTGTTGTTCTAAGGGTAGGTATGATTTACAAGAAAAGCTGTGGCCAACTAAGATTGATGCTGGTTTTGTTTGTTTATTTATATTTTTTTTTTTTTTTTTGTAGTCATGGACTTGATAAAAGAGGTCTTTTCACGTTTTTGTACACAAAGAGTGTATTTTATCATATTTTATGTTATGAATTCATATGTACATGTTACTTTAAACTCTAGAATGAATAAAAAGTAGTTATTCATAAGTAAATATAAACATTATTGTAAATAAACTATTTAATGTAATAAGTTTTAACATTTGGCATGAAAGAAGGAATACCATTGATCATTTGTAAGGTTAATGATTTATTTTAAGTAGAATGGCCATTTTAATTGAATGTAAATTATTAAAGATTTGAGTTAACATATCATTAATAATTTACAGACTGTAAGTCAGGATAATAACAAATAATTGATTTTATCTTTGTTTAATGTATTGTAAACGTGTTTCCTCCTACACTATAATAAGAACGCCCCTCTTTGGCGTTCGCGGTTTTGATGGCCAATTGGCTAGCGTTCCGGTGTTTTATACTACATGCTTCAGGTTCGAATCCTGTTGGTGGCATGGATGTTTGTTAGTAGTTCGAAATTCACGTTGAACTGTAGGTACCGATTCAATTAGACTAAAGTGTGAAAAAAGGACTATAGAGATACAAACCAAACCAAAGCCGGTACTTTCGATAAAATAAATTTGTAAACAATTATCAAATGCTTTCCCAGAAATTTGATATCAGAAAAAGAATATTCTTTCTAAATAAAAGAATATTCTTACAAAAACCGAATACAATATAATAGATAACACTGAAAAACTTACATAATTTTTTACCACCATCATCGATTCTATTTCCTTAACTCAATTTCATCATTGTCGCGAAATAATTAAATATGACTCACCACTTCCCATTTAAGGGCGCCATTTTATTCAGCACTTAACCCACTGCGGATCTCAACCCATTTCCACTTCAATCATCAAAAAAAAATAAATAAATAAATAAAAAAAAAATGGGTAGATAGCGGACGTCAAGATTCTCTGTGACGTGATGTTTTTTAATTAATAGCTTATTTATCTATAATTATTATAATTAATTATCGTAACTGGACACAAAAAAGGGGGGGGACAGCGTCATGCCCACCATCCTTCCAAATTTCCTTACTCTGTGATTAATTCTAATCAGAGCATGTATGCTTATGCCTCCCGGCCATAAGACCCTCTTAATGAATCAGAAGACTAGGTCTTCCATCCCCCCATGGCCTGTAGGCCTGCCTAGGGGTGGAGGGGGGGACACTGAATTTAATGAAGCGACTCCATTGGAAAAGACACGATGTGACATGGGACAACAGTGAGGCCTTTTATTAATTGCATTAATTAAAGAAGTCTAATTAGCCGGCTATGTAAATGAATGTCTTCTTATCCAGAAGTATGACGAGGTAATTATAGCCGGAGGCACACGGCGACTGAGGAAAGGGATCTGTGATGTAGATGGATGGTGGTGGAGGTGGAGCTAGGGACAGGAAAGTTCTGCGACGTTTAATGCAGGTGTGCGTTTTTTTGTTTTCGCGCCTTTTTTCTTTTACCTCCCTTGTGGAACGTTTTCTTTTCATTTTTTGTAAGCGTGTGCAAGATTTTTTTTTTTTTTTTTTTTTTCCTTTTGAGTCCGTGTTGTTCTAAGGGTGGGTATGATTTACAAGAAAAGCTGTGGCCAACTAAGATTGATGCTGATTTTGTTTGTTTATTAATGCCTTTTTTTGTAGTCTTGGGCTTGATAAACGAGTTCTTTTCAACGTTTTTGTGCGCAAAGTGTATTTTATTATATTTTATGTTGTGAATTCATATGTATATGTTACTTTAAATTCTGGAATGAATAAAAGGTAATTTTTTGTAAGTAGATGTAAATATTTTAATAAATAAATTATTTAAGAAATATTTAATGTAATAAATTTTAACATTTGGCATTAAAGAAAGTGAAAAACGTTGATCATTTTTAAGGTTAATAATTTATTTTAATTAGACTGACCATTTTAGTTGCATGTAAATTATTAAAGATTTGGGTTATTATATCACTGTTAATTTACAGACTGGGAGTGGGAACAACAAGGGTGAATGGCAATAATAACGAATTATTGTTTTTATTTTTTTGTTTAATGTATTGTAACCGTGCTTCCTCCTACTCTTTCGGTAAAAGCGTCCCCTTTTGGCGTTCAGGAGAAGTGGTCAGTTGGCCACGACTCTCACCCGAAGGGAAGTGCAGCATAACCTAATAAGAAAAGTTTAGTTTAGTCTCTCATCCCTTGAAGAAATACATTTAGCGCCACTCTGCACATTAGTTGGCCTACAAACTCTCGCCCGGAGAGGAAATATATTTTGTTCACCCTGCGCTTAGCCGAGTTTCGGATTTTCGGTTTAGAATTGGAATTCTTTCACGAATCTATAATTATCTGTCTTTAAATGTGCTAAATATTGCATGTCTTTAATTGTATGTGTGTGATCTTTGTGCGTGGGAATAAAGCTATGAGCTCTCAAACCACAAATATCTCAACCCAACCCCATTTAATTACAACGATTGCCAACTTTCACTCTACAGTATTATTTGAATAATTTTTTGTAATGTATAAATAAATTTATCTTTAGTGTATACTGCAATAATAAAATCATAAGAAGTCAAATATTCAGTACACATGAATTCAATTAATTGAAAATCTAGAAATTACAATAACTTATGTGTATATTTATATTTTAATTATATTAAAAGGAAAATATTTTAAGGAACAGTTAATACTTTAACGTTTTTTTTAGCAATAATCATATTAGATAGATCAATTACTAATTATATTTAGTAACCTTTTACTTAAGTTCAATCAAGTCATTTAACTTCTGTTCCATTAAAATTTAAATAATAATATTAATTTTGAACATATTACAAAAAGAATACAGGAATCGACATTTAAACTAGGTTTTTAATGTCACACAGATATTTCATCATATTCTTTGAGCCCGATTCGTGGCTCAATGATAATGTAAGTCTTGCGTGAGCATTAGGGCTGATGTTCAATCTGCTGGCGACATTGTTATAGCCACTGTTTCAAAAACGAGAAGATTCAATGGCGTTTGTGATGGCCAGCATCTTGTCTCGTGATTCAGACTACCTGGTGGGGGTTATCCGGGTTTTCTCCCATATGATAGGAAAATTCGGGGCAGTCCCACCTAAATGTCCTTCCGGAAGGCATTGCCCTCCTTCTTCAGTGAATGAATATTGGAAACAAGTTTTACACAAAAGATCTAATACCACTAAACCTGCAAATTTGTATCTGCATGTATATGTTGTAAATTTATTTCAATTTTTTTTGTGTATTTGCAGATATTTTTTCTTAAATATTTAAAAATGATAAACTTTTAAAAAAATATATTGCATATTCAGTTTCTAGTGTTAGCATTTGTTATATAGATTCTTTAATCCATAAAAATAATATGAAATGTGTTTAATTTCTTTAATCCATAAAAAAATTATTGCATATTCAGTTTCCATTTGTTATATAGATTCTTTAATTTTAAAGACAAGTGTTAGGATTCTTTAATCCATTATATTGCATATTCAGTTTCAGTGTTAGCCTTCCTCTCCATAAAAAAAATAAAACACCGGGTCATAAAAAATGAAATGTGTATTAATTTCATTATGGGAACAAAGGATTATATTTTTAATAAAGCACCGGGTCAACATGCAAGAACATCTTTTTAATTCGTTTTTGCATCATCAATCTCCTCTCTAAAAGAGAATCCTCGTGTTAAAGAAAGCCGATGAGAAAGAAAGAAAAAAAAAAAAAAGCATCCACTGATTAAACAGTTAAAGGACATGTTTCTCTATCTTTGAAAAATGGGTTGTTAAAAAACGTTGATAAGAATCAGAAAAAGGTGAGCTGGATAAGAACAGGATGAAAAAAAAAAAAGAAAAAAAGAAAAACCGCCCGTTATGCTCCGAAATGCTGGGTTATTTTTAACATGAATTTTGAAAATATCTAGAAGTGAGTGAATATCGGAAACAGGCTCTACATAAAGGAGCTAACCACAAAACCTGTACTTGTACTTGCTTATATATGTTGGACATTTATTTCAATTTTTGTGTATTGATCTGGTTTGTCGTTCTGCGGTCATTTTTTTTCACATTTTATGCTAATTAGACCAGGACCTACAGTTTAACGTGGATTCCGAACCACTAACAAACATCTGTACCACCGCCAGAATGCGAACCTGAAGCATGTGCAACCAATGGCCAGAGATGTAGCCAATTGACCATCAGGCCTCTTTGTGTACTATGTACTTGTGTCATAAATATTTAAAAACGTAAAACATTTTGAAAATATATTTCATATATTTGTTATTATATTTCATAAAAGAAACTGAATGTTTCTAGCGTTAGCGTTTGTTATAAAGATTTTGTAATCCATAAAAAAAGTAGGAAGTGTGTTTAATTTCCTTATTACGCCTTCGTTTTTTTTTAAAGACGAAGGATTACATTACATTCAACATCCATCGAAAATAACTCACCGAATCAACAAAGTATTAAGCGTACAGGAACATCTTTTTAATTTCATGCAAGTTTTTCATCGTGCTCATCAATCTCCTCGTGTTAAAGGAAGCCGATGAGAAAAAAAAAGAAAAAAAGAAAAAAAAAAAAAAAAAAAGAATCCACTGATTAAACAGTTAAAGGGACATGTTTCTCTATCTTTGAAAAATGGGTTGTTAAAAAACGTTGATGAGAACCAGAAAAGGTGAGCTGGATAAGAAGAGGATGAAAAAAGAAAAAAAAAAAAAAAAAAAAGAAAAGATAGAAAAGCCGCCCGATATGCCCGAAGTGGTGGGTAATTTCCAGCATCACAGTAAAAAGGGTCTATAAGTGGATGAAAAGGGGACGCAGAAAAGAGCTAATTACCAACCTGTATTTCAGCGTCGACACAAGTATAGTAATTAGCCGAAATTTTAATTAGCAGTTCCCCTCATCCCCCTGGTGGCTGGCACTGGCAGCGCTCTAATTAAGGATTTTGCTTTTCCTTCTTTACTAAATATGATATCGAGTAAGAGAGAGAAGCATAGGTTGCCTAATTAACCGGCGCTATGAATAAAGTATAGGAGATGCCTAATTGCCTGAGTTTTCCCCTTCACCTAGGAGGTTCTGAAGGCGTCTGCGAAAGGGGCAGCAGCGAAGAGAAAAGTTGAGAGGCAAGGCAGCTGCTTCAGCCCTTGGACATCGGGGATCGAATGATCAAAAATTAACTTCCTCCCTGCGAAGATTAGATTCTGGGTCACAATTGATCACACAGAGAGTTTGGTCAGCAGAATCTTCGGGGCTAATTATCGAAAAATGCATGCTTCACTCGCGATCCATCTCCTTTTGGTGAGTGAAAGGTCTCCTTCGATTGGTCTCTTTAAAAATTGGGGATTTAAGCTGATGTTTAATTGATGTGATCTAATCCTTTTTGGTAATAATATATCGTGCATTTCAGCAAAAGAATCAAGTACTTTTGGAGAGGGTGTATAATTGGGCCTGAACACAATTCATTAGTTAGTTGGATATATGATGAATCTTTGGAGTATCGAGCAATATTTGTTGTATGGGGATATCGAGCATGCAATATTGTATTGTAATTTTCAAGAAACTCCCTCGAAAACAATTGAAACTTTAACGAAATTTAATCTGGCATTAAATTATTAATAGTTGGTCTGGTTTTAGATGGTCTATTAAATGTGACACTAAAAGAATCGAATCCTTTCTTAATGGAATCAGTATGTTTCAAAACATTTATTGAAATAAAGATAAATATTTACAAATTGGAAGTTATTTTATACACGTATTATATTTTATTTATTTTCAAACAAACCGTAACTATTCGTTGTTCATATATAATGTTAACCACAATGTAACTTCTGATCTTTAATATAAAAATATAGACAATAAAGGATAATTGGATTTCATATTCTGATTATAATGTATAAAAATGGAGGGGAAATAAAGCTCTTCGTTTTGTTAAGTGCGACTGTCATTGAAAATGGAATTTTCGGGCTAATTATCTAAAAATTGCATGCTTCACTCGCGATCCATCTCCTTTTGGTGAGTGAAAGGTCTCCTTCGATTGGAATTGCGCTCTCTTTAAAAATTGGGATTTAAGCTGATGTTTAATTGATGCGAACTAATCCCTTTTTGGTTATAATATATCGTGCAGTTCAGCAAAAGAAGCAAGCACTTTTGGAGATGGTGTATAATTGGGCCTGAACACAATTCATTAGTTAGTTGGATATTAATTGATGAATCTTATGGGGTATCGAGTATTGTTGTGATGTATAGAGTATTGGTGTATCATATAATTATATAAGCTATGCAATTCAAGAATAGATAGTTATATTTAAGAAGCTATTTCTGAAGAAATTTATTCAGAGAAATTTAATCTAGCATTAAATTATTAATTCGTTTTAGATGGCCTATTAAGTGATGCACTAAAAGAATCGACAAAAATTTATTTGTAATAAAGAAAAATGCTTACGAAATGGAAGTTTTTATACATGCATTATATTTTATTTAATTTCAAACATACCGTAGCAATTCATTGTTCATATATAGTATAAACCACAATTTAACTTCTGATCTTTAATATAAAATATAGACAATAAAGCATAATTGGATTTCATATTCTGATTATAATATATAAAAATGTTGAGGAAATAAAGCTCTTCGTTGTGTCAAGTGCGACTGTCATTGAAAATGGAATTTCACTTTTATTTTGTTTCAGAAATCTTTTAATTATTATTTTTAAATTAACTAAATTGCTTAAATTTTTTGTTGAGTATATTTTTGTTGTTCGACTTTATGTTGTGCATATTTTTAAATTCCTTCTATTAGCTCACACTCTCCCTATATATATATCTTGTTCAAATTTTCAATCGTTCATAAAATACATTTTATTCATCCACTCAAGTTCAAATAAATTTTTTTGAACTTGTAAATGACACTGGATGTTAATACAGTTTTTTCAAATATTAATTCATTAATTAAATTTAATTAATTAATTTTTGTTTTATATGGGAGAAATATTCATATATTCACGCTGCTCTTTCTTCTCATTTGCTCATCATTAATTAATTAATAATTGGTTAATAATGTCTTTTTCTCATAATTATTAATTAATTAATTAATTATTAATTATTTTATTCATTTAATTATTAATTATTATTATTTTATTATCAAATATTTTTATTATTCATTTAATATATATCATTCAATTTTTAAAATAATGTAACTACAAATTGGCAATAATATAAAAAAATCGTCTGATTTTAATTTAACTTATTTTTCTGGATATTATTATTCTTAATTTTTTACGTTTGAAATTTGAAACGATCGGTGTTTGAGTATTCTTGTTAATGTATTCTATATTTTTTAATTTTAAATGATCAAAAAGTTTTTAATTAAATTTGAAATATAGCCTAATATATTTGCTTTTATTATTTTTATCGTATGTATTTGATTTTATTATTTTTATTTTATTATTTTTGCTTTTATTATTTTGCTGTAATTTGAGATTGCTGTTCTTTTTTTTTTCAATTCCTACTATTCCTACTATCTCTCCTATATATATATCTTGTTCCAATTTTCAATCGGTCAAAAATACTTTTTTATTCATCCACTCAAGTTCAAATACAATTTTTTTTAAACTTGTAGTGGATGACACTTAATGTTAATTCAGGTTTTTCAAATATTAATTCAGTAATTAAATTTAATTACATAATTTTAGTTTTCTTTAGATTTAAGTTGCATATATCTACCAATTGATGGCGGCAGATAAACTTAAAAAAATGAATGAAAATTATTTGTAAAGGTCTTTTTGCAATATAGTGAAAAAAAAAGAAGGAATTGACTTTAAAAATTTGTTTTTATACTATTTGTTTTTAACTTGAAGACACTTGGTATTACTAACTGGAAACGATGGACAACTAGTCGTATGGAATGGCAAAAAATCTTGAAGGAAGGTCAGGGCACTTCATTATCATTATCATTGGGCAGTAGCATCAATGATGATTTTTTTTCAGTGTCTAGATAATTTTGCTGTTTTGTACAATAATTATCTGTATGTAAGAAATTATATTATTTTATCGTTCTCTTCATGTTGTTTATACATAAGAGTGATAAATTCCCTCTTCGTAAAAAGAAAGAGAGAGAAAGTGAAAAAAAAAAGGTTTTTAAGATTTGAAAGATTTAATCTGAATTTGACAACCCATTTGCTTGTGATGTTATTGAAAGTTGATTTCTTATTTCTGAAATACTACTTGCTAAAAAAAAGCAGTTGGGGAATTGGAGTAATTAGAGATTAAAGAGTATTAAGCATTGCAAATTCACAATGAATTTACTTCCATAGTTGAATTGCGAAAATTCATGCCAGAATGCTAGCTGCACATGTTACAAATGGGCAGCGATTGAGCTCATTAAATATTTGCATACTTTTTTATTCATATAATAATAATAATAATAATAATCAGATAAATTTCTATTAAATTATCTCCTCAATTAAAAAAAAAAAAGATTTCTGAAAAATTTCTTTGTAAGAATTTTTTGAAAATATCAGCATATAATTATAACAAAACTTTTAATAATAACAATTATGTTAGAAACTATACAAGTGGTTTTTGTTGTTGTTAAAATAAAAACAACTAATTAATGGCAAAGACTTGAAAATACTGCACATTCTATTAGATAAAAAGAAATGTTGTGTAGAAAATCCAATATTCGTGCTGCAATACTAAAGACAATCGCCTTAAAGGGAAAATCTATGTAAATGTGAAGTTATAAATGAAACATCACCCCAGACAGATAATTAAATAAATAGTCATAAATTATAATTAATTTTTAGTATCTAAGAAGCAAATAAAAATTATTTTTTATGATTAACGGATATTAAACGAGCGAAAGCAATAAAAGAATACATTAAATGAGTATTAAATAGAAGAATGGCAAAAATGTCAATTATAAATGGTTATATATGTAGTATCTTCTTTTTAGATGCTTTCGGCCATTTTTTTTACAAAATAATTGAAATTAACAGAATATATTTAAAAACTTGAATTGCAATTAACATGTTGTTGTATTAATACGTCTATAACATTTTGTAATTTAATTACATTTAAGAAAGGTTACATGTATACCTCTTTTAAATAATCATTCTAAGAGTGAGAGTCTCATTGAGTTGCTTTTCAAATAAGAGCAAAAGAATACATATATAATTGTTGGACATATAAAATGTACCCATTTGCCAAGTAGAACATGTTTATTTAGTGAGTGAATAAGAATTCTTCTTTGATGACATTTATTTCAGTTATTTATTTTAATAAATGAGAAAAATCAACTTCTTTCTCAGTATCAACGACAACGACGAATGTGTTATAACAATGTATTTTTGGGTTTTCTACAATTGTAGAGTGTAGGCCGGCCGACCAGATTGTAACTGGGTGTGGTTGAGTTGAAATACTTGAGGCACACGTTGAAGAACTCACAGCTTTATTGACACATATAATTAGATACGTACAATATTTAACACTTTTAAAGACAGATAATTATAAGTTTGTGGAAAGACTCCACTTATATGTCGAAAACCTGAAACTCGGCTACGGACAGGATGCACAAAATATATTTTATCTCTGGATGAGAGTCTGTAGACCAATTAATGCGCGAAATATATTTCCTCTTGGGATGACAGACTATAAACTAAACGTTTGTACTGTTCTTGTTTGTTTGTACTGTACGCGCTGTACTTCCTCTCAGTGGAGAGTCTCGAGGCCAACTGACCATTTCTCCTGAACGCCAAAGGGAGGCGCTTTGTCAGTGTGTAGGTGGAAGCACTGTTACACAAAATGATTCATTGATATTTAAAATTCCAACTTGAGTTGCAGAAGATATTAACCTTCTCTGTTCATTGTTGATTATGTGGAATTTAGAGCTCCTAATATAAAAATAAATCATTAAAAATATTAAAACATGTCATATTCTCAAAAATCCAAAGTATGCATAGATATTGTGAGTCTGATTACGACTGGTGACGTATATTATAGTCACTGCCTTCAGAAACAAGTAGACTCTATAATAATAGTAACGTCCATGCGAATTGAGTATTTTCGACCTGTCTGCTTAGATTGTTCCGTATTGTCTGTCATACTTCGCTTCCTGATGGCCAATTGGTTATCACTGTGGCCTTTGGTACTACAGGCTTCAGGGTCGAATCCTGGTGGTGGAATGTATGTTTGTTAGTGGTTCGGAATCCACATCGATAGGCCTCGAGTTCTATTTAAGCATGCTACCAACAAAGCATTGACGGGTGATGAGAGAAATACATTACCTTGCTTGAAGTGTATTAGGGTAACTACCAGCATTTAAAAACTTGGAAGAAAACCTAGAAAATCCTGGCTAGCTGTGCAAAAACGCTAACACAAGCTGTCACAGTCATCATCCAATTTCCTCATTTCAGAAAGTATTGACTGCAATGGACGCCGTCTGCTGATTAGAACCAGCGTCCTCCTACACACTAATTGTACACGTTGCTACTGAGCGGCTCTTAGCGTGTTATGAACAAAAGTTCTGATCTCATAGTTTGCAAGCGGCCTGAGAGCCGATTGGCTAACGCTCTGACCGTTGGTATCATAGGCCTCAGGTTCGAATCCTGGTGGCGGCATGGATGTTTGTTAGTGGTTCGGAATCCTTTTAAAACTGTAGTTCTCGTCTAATTAGTCCAAAATACGCTACAAAAGGATCGTAGAGTGACAAACCAAACCATATTTGAAGCAATTATATTAAAAAACTTTTTGTGTTTTTAATGACAATATTTTAAAGATTTTTTAAATAACTTTTTTCTCCAGAGTCAGCATATTTATACTAAAAATAATATATGTTTTACTTGTAATATGTTTTATGCTTGCTGACTTAGTCATTTAATCTGGGAATATTTAGGTAGTCTCTTTTAAATAATATCTTCAAGATAATAAGTCACGAGTCAGCATATTTATACTAAAAATAATATATGTTTTATGTGTCATTTGCTTGCTTACTTAGTCATATAATCTGAGAATATTTAGGTAGTCTTTTAAATAATGTCACGAGTCAGCATATTTATACTAAAAGTAATATATGTTTTACACAGCATATGCTTTGTTCTTGCTTACTTAGTCATGCAATCTGAGAATATTTAAGTAATCTCTTTAGTTTATGTTTCGCCACCTAGATGGCAGCACCACATCCGAGCGTGCAATGATCCGAGCGGAAATGAGAAGTGATTCAAGGTGGAAGGGACTTTACTCTGACATTAGATAGCGCCGAGTCAGCTGATAACTCGACTAGGCAGGTAATTACTACGGAAATACGGCCAAAATTGGACGGAAACCGCGCTTACCAATTTAATACCCCAGATTTGCTCGAATCGTGTTTCAATAAAGTTTCTCCCGGACTATGTTAAAACTGCGATTGTAACTGCATTAGACTCAAAATTTCTTTTACCTTGAGGGGTATTTTTTCTCTTTTCTCTTTCTTCTTGCAGTGTAAGGGTGGGATTCTTTTCTGGATTAAATGGATTGATAGTAAAGGGTTCTCTGAAAAGAGGAAGTTTTTAATGAAGAAAGGGTTTGGCCATAAAGAAGTTTTGGGAACGGCACATTCAGCGATATTTCGTTTTATATTTTTCTATGTGTGCGTTTAGGAAATTCATGTTCTACTAATGATGTGATTCCTTTTTTGTAAAAAAGGTTCGACTCAGTTGCTTTATTAAACTTTTTAAAAAAAGAAAGTTTTTTTATATTGAGATCGTATTTTTCTTGCAATGAAAACGAGCAGTTTAAAAGAAAATAAACGAGCAATAGTAATATGACAACGATTCGAAAAAAATTGTTTCTTCTCTATTATTAAAATTTATGCAAACAATTCCTTTGATTAAAAACTAATTAATAAACTTTTGTGGATAAAAATTATTGTATTGATTCAATTTTCAGTCAACTTAAAAATTAGAAAAAATAATTTTTAAATAAACATCACATTTTTAAATTTTAGATGGGACTATCAGTATTATCATCTTTTTCATTCTTTTTTTCTTTTTTCATCACAATTAGAAAATAAAATAATAAAACTAAGTCAAAAGTCTGACATATAAATCTTTCCTGATTAAAAGTGTTAATATATTTCAGTCTTTTAAAAAAAATTTCTACTGAGATAAATGAAAAATTCATGAACGAATAAAGATCTCTACATGGTGCTTATAGATAGGGGTTTTATAAGACAATTCTGTTTGAATTATCTATTTGTTGTTGAAATTGTAGTGGTTTTATTTATATATTAACATGAAAATATTGTAATATTTCTGGTGCGAGATATTTATTAATTAACTTAAATCAATTATTTGGAAAAACTGTTATTCCATTTAAGCTTAAAATGCCTTTAATATTTTATTAATTCATTTAAAACATGCTATAAATTATATTTTATTAGTTAAATATGAATTTGAAATCAAACTAAAGTATTTATATAATTAAAATATATTAAATATTACAAGATAATTCATTAAAGTCTCGACAATTTTCTAAATATCTTTTTTTAACATCGGTGATCAGCGTGTTCCATTGATGCATGCCGCAAACAGCTCACCTAATGGCACTGATAACAGAGCATTGCTGTCCGAGATTACTTTTAAGGTTAACTGATCCCCATTTGCGTCAGCAAAATTCGTCAAATTCCTCCAGACAATTTGATTAGAGTTGTCACAATCACCCTCGAATCTCTTCGGTTCTGAATACAGTGCCTGTACTGAGGTCCGCTACTGGAACCTCAGACATCCTTCCATGTTAGCTGTGCGTATTACCACTGAATCATGTCAGGTGTTCTTGTAACGTTCTTGAAAACGATAGATTAGCTATATGTTCACTATGTATTTAATTTATATATATATATATATATATATATATATATATATATATATATATATATATATATATATATATATATATATATAATTATTATTATTATATATATATGGTATGTATTTTTTGACGCATTTTATATGAAAATAATAATTCATTAGGAAATACTCACTTTTGCACATGGAAAATATGAATTATTTAAAATCAACACTGCTTTTAAATTATATTTCTCTAATGCTGTTATTTAAAAATATTTTTTTCTCCACATGTCACCCCCTGTACCTAGGGCTACATAACGCCTCTACCAGTTACAACTGTGAGGGTGGAACTTCCGCGGGCTTCATTGGTACCACGAACAGCCCACCGACGTGTGAAGGGAGATGACAATACCTTCCGAGAGGGCTTTTAGCGGCAACTGCCTCACATTTGCGTTTAGTATAGGAGAAAACCCAGAAAAAGTCCATCAGTTGATATCGATGATATCCATGCTGACTATCGATGCGAGACACATTGTCACAATCTCCCTCAAGTCTCCTCATTTCTGAAAGCAGGGATTACAACCATGCAGCCAGCTGATTCGAACCGTCTCCCTCCTGCATGTTAACTACACACATTGCAATGATTAGAGCTAAGTTGCAGCTACTCACTTTTTACTTATAAAGGTTCATTGATGCTAATAAAACACATTAGGTAAGTTTTGCCAAGTTCAGACTATCAATTTTAGTTATGATACATAACATTATTGTTAAAATTCGAATTCGAGCCTCAGCTTTCCTGCACTCTATCTGCACACGTTGCCACTAGGTCGGTTAGCTATTTACAACTATTTCATGAGAACTTTGTTATGGTGTGATATTTTTAAAATAAATTTCTGGGATTAATTTTTTTAATTATTATTATTTTTATTTATTTATTTATTTTTTTTTGCTGTTTAAATAACATTTTGGGGGCTTATGGCAGAGTGACTAGCTCTCTGGCGCTTGGTGCTACAGGTTTCGGCGTCGAGTCCCGGAAGTACCATAAATGTATATAGTGGCTCGAAATCCACTTTAATTCATAGGTCGTGGTGTAATATGACTGTAGAGCGTTGGGCGTACGGCTGACAACCCTACCTTGTAAAAAATAAAGCATCTCACGTCTCGAAATCTGCCAGTAGGTATACGACCTTGGTCCACCAAGGGGCTGTTGCGCCTATGATGATGATGATAATGTAATAACCTTTTGTCTTCTCCTTTTTTTTCAAAATAATTGTAATAAAAATATGAAGAGGGTCTGATGGCCGAGTGGATAGCATTCTGGTGCTCGGTACTACAGGTTTTGGATTCGAATCCCGGACGTGCAATAAATGTTTATAGTGGTTCGGAATTCACTTGAAGCTGTAGGTCCCAGTCTCATATGACCGTAGAGCGTCACAGAGCCCAATCAGACTTTTTCTCACCCACATCATTTCCAAACTGTAAAGGGGCAACGGAGCTCTAGGCACAGTGACGCGGTGTGGCGCAGTAGTAGCAATAAAAATATGACGTCTAAATAAAACGTCACATTTTAAGAATTCCTATGAAAATAAAGAAGAATATTGACAAAAATTCAAATTCATTTTTTTATATAAATTTCTACCTGGTTCACGGCCAATAAATATATAAGTACAATATAACATTTTAAGGCCGCAATATAACACTTTAAGAACATGTGGATTCACTTCCTCGTAAAGCTTTCAAAACCAGATATCCATCCATCAATGAAAAATAAAAGTACTCCGAGAACAAAATCTTGATGACCTTTCAATATTTGTCAGTCGGCAAGTTTTTCTTTTGACCACTTCTAACATGGAGGTCAAACGCGTCACTCCTTCGCCGATCAATAGCTACAGAAGAACTGCGACGGATAACGAGTGTATAATGGAAGGGCCACTACATCATTTTAAGTTGGGCTTGATGCATTTCCGCTGAGCACTAAACAAATAAGAGGGAGCGACCTGGATCTGTCACGTACTTAATTCGGGTAACTTAATGTTGCCGCATTAGTGAACATTTTTCTTTTTAATCGTGTCACCGTTCGATACACGCATACGCCTTATAAATCGGCCTTTCGCAGGTTAATCGCATTTTGCAATGGATTGAAAATAAGATTATAGGGGCCGTAAATTTTCGGCTTAATGTTAATGCTTTTATGTAGCAGGGTTATTGAATAAACGGCTACTACGCATTTCGTTACGAACAACAACTGGTGTTTTCAGTAAATGATTAGTTTTGATATAAAATTTAACATAAATATTGTTAAACAATTTTGCTGAAATTTATTTATTTATTTATTTATATATATATATATATATATATATATATATATATATATATTTGTATTTGTTTTAACATCTGTAGGAATCGTGGTTCATTTATGTACGCTGCAAGCTGCCTGATGGCCAAGCGGCTAACGCTCTGGTTGTTGGTACCACAGGCTTCAGGTTCGAATTCTGGCGGTGGCATGGATGTTTGTTAGTGATTCGGAATCCACTTTAAACTGTAGTTCCCGGTCTAATATGACTGTAGAAGCTTGGGTTGGGATGACAACCCTAAGCCTTAAAAAGAAAATCTCCCTTGTTTCAAAATGCGGTCTGATGGCTATTGACTAGCCCTCCGGCCTTTGGTACCACAGGATTCATATTCGAATCTTGGCGGTGGCATAGATGTTTGTTAGTGGTTCGGAATCCACGTTAAAGTGTAGGTCCGCTCTAATTAGCTTAAAGTGTACACGAAATGGCCGTAGAGTGTCAAACCAAACCTATGTAAGCTACAAACAATCTGCCGACAGTTGATGAGGGTAATTGCTTTTCTTTGACGAATTTTTGGAGTAACTTCCATGTATTAGTGGGTAGTTGGAGAAAACTTAATGTTTGTAACAACTTTATATTTTTTAATTAATTAGTGAAAATATTAATAATTACTTTTCATATACAATGTTGCGCCGATATTCAAAACAATTTTGGTGAAATTTATTCATTTTGATGTATTTATTTGTTTTTGGTTGGGCATTGATGGGCCTCGTATTTCACTCATGTATGTTGCAACTTGTAATCAACCTATAGATAGGTGATGAGGATAATTGCTTTCTTTGACGAATTTTTGGAATAACTGCCGTGTATTGGGGGGTAATATGGGAGAACTTTATATATTCATCACATTAGTGCAAAAACAAAAAATACGTCTCCATCTTTCTTGCTATTAGAAAACAAAATTCTAACCATTCTGCTGAAACAATTACATATCCTTATGAAAAAAATTCATATGCAAAACAGGAAATTTCCTACTGATGTTTCTTAGTTATATAAGCAACAAATGAAGAACATACAAAAAATACTAGAAAACACAAAAAAAATTTTACATTCTTTACATACAATAATTTCAAAAGGAAGAAATATTTCTTTCAGAATTATTTCATTCCGAGTCAACCAAATGACAAAAATGGCGACAATGTTATTCCAAGAAAAAAAAAAACACCTTATTCCAAAAACAAGTATGTCTCTCTCTCTCTCCTCTTTTAATTTTAGGAAACTAAAATCTAACCATTTCTGCAGCTAACAAGCTCAAAAAATGTAAGCACCCCTAAGTACAACACACAGTTATTTCTCACGACAGAAGAATCATCATTTGCAGAACATACCGCCAAAAATCACACTTTGCTCATGCTGAGTAAGGAATTTCTTCTCAAACGTAACTGCAACTTTTTTAAAAAAAGAAGTCCCAAGCACACTTTGTACTTCGTTGAAGATTTACAGCGAACTCAGTAGAGAAGGAGAAAATAAAAGAAAAAAAAAAAAAAAAAAAAAGAATGTACCAATTCTCCATTCCACCCCCAAAACAAACACATTTGCATGTGTTCCTCCAATGTTCCTAATGATCGTCGCGAGCTTAACAAAACACGGGGGCGCCCATTTTAATGGGCACCCCTCCCTGTGACGCATTCCGTACCTGAATGGCCCGCCTATTAAACAAACACTTAAAACTCCCTTCTTTTCTGTACGCACGTCTCACTTAAAACAGAGGTGCGGGACCTGCTAAAATTGCATGAGGCATTTTTTTCATCTCTTAGGATTCGGTTGGTACTTCTATTTGACCTCTCTCCAGTGTGGGTTGAATTTCGTGAGATGCTGGAACGTCTTCTGCTGGAGCAATTAACTCAAGAGTCATTTCTGACGTCGTATAATTCTTGGTTCTTTTAGGTCTCTGAAATTTGCATACTCAAGTTTGGGTCGGCTGAGGTGAAGAAGTTACTTTTTGCTGCATTCATCATCAAAATGACTTTCATTACAAAGTGGAATGTCTTTTGTTTGTACCTGACAAGAAATTATTCTTTGTCAGGATCCAGTTTTTAATTACTTAAATGCATAGAAAATATCTGATCGGATTTTTAATTTTTTCAGATATCAGATAATATCAGATGTATTATTATCAGATAATATCATATATTGATATCAGATACAATATTTTCAGATATCAGATATATTATTTTCAGATATCAGATAATATCAGATATATTATTCTCAGATATATAATATCAGATGTATTACTATCAGATATCAGATAATATTATATATTGATATCAGATATATTATTTTCAGATATCAGATAATATCAGATATATTATTTTCAGATATCAGATAATATCAGATATATTATTTTGATATCAGATAATATCATATATTATTTTCAGATATCAGATAATATCAGATATATTATTTTCAGATATCAGATAATATCAGATATATTATTTTCAGATATCAGATAATATCAGATACATTATTTTCAGATATCAGATATTGATATCAGATATATTATTTTCAGATATCAGATAATATTAGATATTGACATCAGATATATTATTTTCAGATAATATCAGATATATTATTTTCAGATATCAGATAATATCAGATACATTATTTTCAGATACATTATTTTCAGATATCGGATAATATCAGATATATTATTTTCAGATATCAGATAATATTAGATATTGACATCAGATATATTATTTTCAGATATCAGATAATATTAGATATTGACATCAGATATATTATTTTCAGATATTAGATAATATAAGATATTGATATCTGATATATTATTTTTCAGATCAGATATTTTCTAAATGTATAAAATATCACGATCAATATATCAGATTTTCCAATACTCTTCGTGTCGATTTTCAAAATTGGTTTGTAATGTTTTTCTGTTTAGGTTTTAATGTGAAATTGTATAATATACACTGAAGTGACAAAAGTCATGGGATACCTCTTAATATCGTGTCGGCCGTCCTTTCGTCCGGCGAAGTGCAGCAACTCGACGTGGCAGGGACTCAGCAAGTCGTTGGAATCTTCTGCTGGAATATTGAGCCATGCTGTCTCGATAGACGTCCATAATGAAAGCGTTGATGGTGCAAGATTTTGGGCACGAACAGACCTCTCGATGATGTCCCATTTTCATGTCCGGGCGATCTAGTGGCCAGATCATTCGTTGGAATTTCCAGAATGTTCTTCAAACCAATCTGGAACAGTTGTTGACATGGCGCATTGTCATCCATAAAAATCCCATCGTTGTTTGGGTACATGAAGTCCATGAATGGCTGCAAGTGATCTCCAAGTAGCTGAACATGCACAGTCACTGTTCGGTCCATCGCACCAGAGGACCAAGTCCATTGAAAAAACAGCCCACACCATTACGGAGCCACCACCAGCTTGAACAGTGCCTTGCTGACAGTTTGGGTCCATGGCTTCGTGGGGTCTGCGCCACATCGAACCCTACCATCAGCTCTTACCAACTGAAATCGTGACTCATCGGACCAGGCCACGGTTTTCCATTCATCTAGGGACCAACCGAGATGCTCACGTGCCCACGAGAGTCGCTGCAAGCGATGTCGTTCTGTCAGTAAAGGCACTCGAGTCGGTCTTCTGCTGGAATAGCTCAAGAAAGCCAAATTTCTCCGCACAGTTCTAACAGACAAGTCCCTTGTACGTCCACATTGATTTCCGCGGTTTATTTGACGCAGTGTTGCTTGTCTGTTAGAATTTACGACTCTTTGCAGACGTCGCCGGTCTCGGCCGTTAGTGCAGGCGGTCGACCACTGCGCTGTCCATGGTGGGATGTTATGCCTGAAATTTCATACTCTCGGCACACTCTTGACACAGTGGATCTGGGAATGTTGAATTCCCCTAACGATTTCCGAAATGGCATGCGTCTAGCTCAACTAACATTCCGCGTTCAAAGTCTGTTAATTCCCGTCGTGCGGTCATCATCACGTCAAAACCTCTTCATGAATAACTTGAACAGAAATGAAAGCTCTGCACTTTTATGCCTGTTCTACGCGATGCTACTGCCATCTGAAAATTTGCATATTGCTATCCCATGACCTTTGTCACTTCAGTGTAAATTTTATGTTTAGTGTGCAAGTAATTTTTCATATTATGGCTTTATATATACAAAGTGTTTTTTTTGTTTGTTTGTTAAATAAGCGTTCAAAAACTTAAGTTTATAGTTAAATGTTCGTTAACTTTTCCCGCCTGGGAAAATTCACAGAATTTATAGATTCAAAAACAATTGCATCTGATACTAGCTCAAAGGATCGCTACTAGTCGAGTCTGGTTAGTTTAGTTTTCGCTGGAAAGCATGGTGTAAAGTGTTTTCCTGCGCAATGAGACGTAATTAAAGTTGCACCTGTTGAAGATGTTTTTTCAGCATTTGAATATTGTTAGATTTTTTTTTTTTTTTTAATAGTGGGATGCAGCAGGTGGGATTCGAATGCAGAATTACACTTAAGAGTATATGTTTGAGACAGTAGAAACCTTATGCTCATTATGCTATTCAATTAAGCTGTTAAGCTGAACGGTGGACTATATTTAAGGAATATTATGTAACATGGATTAATCGTGCAGAATGGAATTTTATGCGTGATAATGCATCTTTGACACCACATCTGGACCTTGTCCAATGAAAGGAATTTATAAATATATATGTGACGTGGAGAACCGACCAGTTGGGTAATTTAGCTTGGGAAGTACCTCCTTACCGAGCCATCCGAAATGTGAGGTTGTCGGCAAAAGTGTTATGTACTGTGTGGAGTCAGGGATCATTCATGTGGTTTTCGTAAAATGGACGAGGGGGTGGTCTCTAGATCAGAGGTCTCCAAACTACGGCCCTCGGGCCAAATCCGGCCGCCGGAAGATTCTATCCGGCCCGCGGATAGAATTTTAATTTTCCGATCCGAGGCAAATTAAAAGAAATATAAATTTATACATTATATATCCATCTCCTTTTCTACTTTGATTAAATATGATTTTTTTCTTCCTTTTTTTCAAAGGACTGATGCTCTTTTTACTTTCTTTATTTTTGTTCTAGAAAACCTGAATAATAGCAAGCCCAAACAGCTTTCAATCGGAAAGGATTTTCAAGTTGAATACATTCTAACAATCATCTCAAGCAGTTGTTTCTAAATATGCCAAAGAGAGTTTTACAAATCAATATCGAAAGTACGTTTCCCAAATACAATATCTCACGGCCAGAAAATCAGTGCTGTGTTTGCTTCATCTTATACATGTGAACAAGTGTTTCAAATATAAATCTTGGAAAGAATTATTTCAGAAGTAGACTGACAGATGAGCATTTGTGATTCTTTATAGTGAGGTTCTCACTTCGAACCTCACTATAAGGAACTTTTAAAATGAAATCTCGATTTCCTTCTGATCATTAACATATTTAAATTTGTAATACTTGTATATTGTTTTTAAAATATTAGAAAAAATTTTCTTGGCCCGCCAAACTTTTTTTTTTTCCCAATTTTTGGCCCGCGACCGAAAAAGTTTGGAGACCCCTGCTCTAAATGATGAGTGCTGACCAGGATGGGTGCTGGTTTAAAGGACAGGAACAAAAGTCAAGAAAAATACACTTTCTGGTGACAGAAAAAAAAAGAGGCTGAATCTAAAAAGAAAAAAAAAAATGAATCTTTCTGCCGGAACTATCCATCTTTTATCATTCCTCGGTGAGCTGTACTTGACATATATAGACGGAATACTCATGTACACAAAAATAGATTTGTTATTACTTATTACAAGCATCATTAATATACTTTATATTAATGATTCTTAGTACTAAATTAAAAGGTTCTTCTGTTGATAAAATTAGTTTACATAAGATATTATGTATATGTAAAACATTAAATATATACACATATACACAGATATATATATATATATATATATACATATATACATTCTTCAGGGTTTTTTCTTCCTAAGCTCAAACACGATTTTCCCATTCTATTCATTCATCAAACATTTTTACATCCCCAAAGTCATTAAAACACCCTCTTACTCGTATTGTAACAAAATAACTTTCTTTTTCTCACAAAAAAAAAAAAAAAAAAAAAAAAAAAAACATTCATCATTTCTTTCTTCAAATCTAAACATTTCTAAACAAATACTCTTGAAAAGAAAAAAAAGGCACGCTACAACTACACCAGCGGACCACCTTTTTCCAATTCAGGTGAAAATAAAAAGCTACACGGAAGAGCGGATGGTAGCACGGCAGAGAGGGAGAGTGCACTAGACAAACTATCCAACTCCCATCCTTTGACAAAAGCACTGCCCACTCTCCCACTAATACCACAGTAATAACTCCGAAGAACAATGAGATCTCTGCTGACACAACCGGGGAGGAAACATTTTCATCTTTCTTCAGCAAGTCGCCGCACCTACTTTTGTAATGGATTGTATACAGAGCTTGGCGTGTGCCAACAGCAATACAGGGTCCGCCAAAATGCATACCGCCTATGGAGCTAGACAATATAAGGTTTTGTGCGCACTTAATTGAAAACGGTATGACCTCAGGGCGTTTGGAGGTCAGTTTTTCCCTCGGTCAATGACTATTTTCCCTCTTGATGGAACGGAGCAAGTGCGCTCTCTAAACACACACAGGGAAAATGCTGCTGCAGTTTCCATTATCGGTTGTTTATCTGTGGTCCTTTCGTATTGATTGAGTTTGGGGTTTCGAATTTATCTTGTTTCGCCAGGTGCTTACGTGGAGGGAGGTCTTTTTTTTAAAGTGGAGGGACTTGTGCTTTTTGGGTTGGAGGTTAAAAAAAATAGTAATGTGCCTCTTAATCTGTCAAAATGTTAAAGGAAGAATATTGATGTTTTCTTTCTTTCTTTTTTTTTTTTTTTTTTTGTGCTTTTATGTTTTTCGATCAAAAGTGGTTTATTTGAGAAAACGAAGTGGGAATTCTAATGACGGTCGAAGTCAATGTCAAGGTCAGTCAAGGTGATCTTTTATAGAAAATCTGTAATTACTTTTTGGCCAGGACTTGATAAACTTCAAATTAAGTTAAATTTACTTAAAGTTAAGGGCAAATTGGCATCCATTAACCATCCTAGAATATGAGGGATTTTTATTTCTTGGATCAAGTCAGAAGCAATGTGAGTTTCGCTAACAGTTTTATAAAGCAATTTTGTAATTTTTTTCTTATAAAAATTGTTTATATTGCAATTATTTGTAAAATTATATTACGTGAAAGAGTATGCAAATTTAAAAGCTTGGAATTGGAATATATTTAGCAAGAAAGGGAAGTTATCATTATTATTATTTTAACTTCAGAAAGTATTTATTAATCTCTATTCACAGGAAATTTTTGCCTATCACAAAAATCTTCGACAATGATCTTCAGATTCATTAAATTCCTTCATTAGATCTTTATATTCATTAGATTCATTTATTAGATATTTGGATTCATTCCAAAGATTATCGGAAGATTCTGTACAATCTTTGGAAACAAAGATTAGTTATTTAACAGATTCTTGAGTAGCTGGGAACTTTTATCAGCAAACCTTTAAGCAAAGAGCGTTGTGATGGCTAGCTGATAGCCAATTGGCAGAGGCTCTGGCCTTTGCTGCCTCACCTTTAAGTTCGAATCCCTGGCGGTGGCGTGGATGTTTGTTTAACTGTAGATTGCGATATATCCCGGTAGCCTAAAATATGCAAAAATTGACCGTAGAGAGACAAATCAAACCAATTTGAAAGCAAAGAATCTTTTAACTTTACTGGAATTGAAACTGTAAATCTCTTTTTTTTTTTTTTTTAATATTAAGATTTCTAATTTTTGCAAAACGGAATCAAGTCTTTAAAATAATAGATAAAAGGATTGAAAGTTTTCTCGGAATAATTTTAAATTAAATTTAAAATAGTATTGCAACTATTTTCAGAAATAATTATCATGTTCTCAAGTAGTAATTCTTAAAAGTAAAAGAAAATGTTAGTAGATTTTATAAAAAAAATGTATAAAATATTGGTTTCCTTTAGAAGGCATATTGGCTACGTTCTGTCCTTTGGTATCACAGGATTCGCAATGATCTAGAGCGAAATGACCGTAGAGAGAATCCTGGCGATGGCATGGATGTGTGTTAGTGGTTCGTAATCCACGTTAAACTGTAGGTCCCCGTTCTAATTTGCCCAAAGTGTGCACAAAATGACTGTCGATCGAATCCTGGCTAGAAGATGTTTGCTAGTGGTTCGAAGCCACGTTAAACAGGCCTTGATCTAATTTAAATAAAATGTGCAAAAAATGATTGTAGAGCGACAAGCCGATTGAAATCAAATAACATTTAACTTAATTGGTATTGCAGCTGTAAATTTCTTTTTTTTTAATATTAAATGTTCTAATGTATGTAAAAAAACTGAATCAAGCCTTTAAAATAATAGGTTAAAAATGATTGAAAGTTTTCTCAGAATAATTTTAAGTTTAATTTAAAATAGCATTGCAACTATTTTCAGAATCACTAATAAATCATATCCTTCATAAGTAACAAGCCTTAAAAGTAGAAAATGGTAATCATTGGTTTCTTTTAATAGGCATACATTTCAATAACATCTATGCCTAAAATAACGTTTACTGATTATTAACAAATATGGGCAATCATTTTCTATTTTGATTCAACCTGATTATAATTAAATAAAGAGAATTTTATTATTTCTAGGTTTGGTCATTGGTATCTCCCTTTTATTTCAAACCGAAGTCAGATAAATACTCTATATGTGGAGTTTTTTTTGTCAGAACCCAGATGCATAGCTGAAAGCCTCATATGTCAGCCATTCTCAGCAGACGTCATAAACAAGAATAAACGATATTGATGCGCTATTTTCAGGTGTAATTACACACACCCGATATGATATGGGGCCCATTCATCGTCAAATTAAAAGGGGCCCTTAATTAAGGAATACGTTGAGAGCTATTGCGTCTTCGCACAGCCGGGGAAATCTAATACCAGTGTTTTTGTTGTCACTAGCAATTAGGGCTGGTAGGCCGTTCGATCCGCAGATGTTTCCTTTTGTGCGAGACATTTTCCTTCAAACCTGCCAACACTCGGTTTCTTGGTTAATTAAAAAGCATGCAGTGTTAGCCATTCGTGTAAGGGAAGAACGGTATTGGATGGCTTTCAGATTCACAGAGCTTTTATTAAAGACGTGATTTGATTTTTCAGTGCTGAAATAAAAATAAATGCTGGAAAACATTTAGCAGATGATTATAAAAGTGAAATGGATCACCTTCAGCAATAAGTTTATTTTCAAAATCAGAATGTTGTTAAATTTTATATCTTTAAAAAACAAATAAATATTATAATCGTGCTTCCTCCTACACACCACCAAATGGCTAGTGTACTGGCCTCTGATACTAAAGCTTCAGGTTCGAATCGTGGCTGTGGTATGGATGTTTGTCAGTGATTCGGAATCCACGTTAAACAGTAGGTCCCGGAATAATTAGGTAAATTTAATTTAAAGTAACATCGAAACTATATTCCAGAAATAACAAAATACATCATGTTCTTCATAAGCAAGAACGCTTGAAAATAATAGAAAACGTTACTTATTGATTTCTTTTAGTAGGTAAATTTCAATACCATTTAAGCCTAAAATAATGTTTACTAATTGCTAACAAAAATGGGCAATCCTTTAATAATTTGATTCAATCTGTTTATAAATAAAGACAGTTTTCTTTGTTTGGACATTGATATCTGCCCTGTATTTCAAACGGAAGTCAGATAAATAGATATTACACCACACTCTATATGTCCAGTTTCTTCTGTCAGAATCCAGATGCATGGCTGAAAGCCTCATATGTCAGCCATTCTCAGCAGACGTCATAAACAAGAATGAACGATATGAATGCGCTATTTTCAGGAGTAATTACACACACCCGATATGATATCGGGCCCATTCATCGTCAGAGGAAAAGGGGCCCTTAATTGAGGAATACGTGGAGAGATAGTGCGTCTTCGCAGAGCCGGGAAAATCTAATATCAGTGTTTTTGTTGTCACTCGCAATTAGGGCTGGTAGGCCGTAGAGCCGCAGATGTTTCCTTTTGGGCGAGACATTTTCCTTCCACCCTGCCAATTATCGGTTCCTTGGTTAATTAAAAAGCACGCAGAGTGTTAGCCATTCGTGTAAGAGGAAAACGGTATTGATGGCATTTAGATTCATAGTGCTTTTATTAAAAACGTGATCTGATTTTTCAGTGCCCAAATAAAGATAAGTGCTGGAAAACATTTAACAGATAATTGTACAGTTGAAACGGCTAGCCTTCAGTGTGAGTTTATTTTTGTTTTCAAAGTCAGAATTTTGTTAAATTTTAAATTTTTTAAAAACCAAGCTAGTTCCACACCTTGGTTAGTAAATACAAACAGAATAATATTGTAACCATGTTTCCACCTACACCCTGGCACCAATTGGCTAGTACTCTGGCCTTTGATACCACATGCTTCAGCTTCGAATCCTGGCGGTGGCATGGATGTTTGTGATTGGTTCTGAATCCACATTAACAGTAGGTCCCGGTCTAATTAGCCCAAAGAGTGTAAAAATGACCGTTGAGAGACAAACCAAACCTGGTGTTTGATATCTCAGGCTGCAAGTTCGAAACCTGGTTATGGCACGGATGTTTGTTAGTGGTTCGGATTCCACGTTAAGCTGTAGGTCCCTGTCTAATTAGCCTAAAGTGTGCAAAGAATCACCGCACAGCAACAAACCAATTGGAAAGCAAAGAACATGCAACTTGCCTGGAATTAAAGAGTGTAAGTTTCTTTTTTAATATTAAATATTCTAATTTTTGTAAAATAGAATCAAGTCTTTAAAATAATAGATAAAAATAACTGAATGTTTTCTCAGAATAATTTTAAATTTCATTTAAAATAACATCAACTATTTTACAAAAATAATAATATATCATGTTCTTCATAAATAACAACGTGTTAAAGTAAAAGAAAATGCTAATAATTGGTTTCATTTAGTAGGTATGCATTTCAATAATATCCATGTCTAAAATAATATTTACTGATTATTAACAAATATGGGCAATCATTTTATATTTCTATTCAATCTGGTCATATATAAAGACAGTTTTAATATTTCTTTAGATACGGACATTATCTCCATTTTATTTCAAACGGAAATCAGATAAATAGATATTACACCACACTCTATATGTCCAGTTTCTTCTGTCAGAATCCAGATGCATATCTTGAAGCCTAATATGTCAGCCGTTCTCAGCAGACGTCATAAACAAGAATGAGCGATATTAATGCGCTATTTTCAGGAGTAATTACACACACCCGATATGATATCGGGCCCATTCATCGTCAGAGGAAAAGGGGCCCTTAATTAAGGAATACGTAGAGAGATATTGCGTCTTCGCAGAGCCGGGGAAATCTAATATCAGTGTTTTTGTTGTCACTCGCAATTAGACTGGTAGGCCGTGGAGCCCCAGATGTTTCCTTTTGTGCGAGACATTTTCCTTCTACTCTGCCGACTATCGGTTCCTTGGTTAATTAAAAAGCATGCAGAGTGTTAGCCATTCGTGTAAGAGGAAAACGGTATTGGATGGCATTTAGATTCATAGTGCTTTTATTAAAAACGTGATCTGATTTTTCGGTGCTGCAAATAAAAATAAGTGCCGGAAAACATTTAACAGATAATGATACAGGTGAAACGACTCGCTTTAATTAGGTGAATTTACTTTCAAAATTAGAATTTTGTTAAATTTTATACTTTTTAAAAACCAATCTAATTGCACTCTTTTGTTAGCAAATACAAACCAAAAAGTATTGTAACCGTGCTTCTTCCTACACATTGGAAAGAGCGCTTCTTGTGGCATTCAGGATAAATGGTCAGATGGCCTAGAAACTCGCACTCGAGAGGAAGTACAGTGCAGCCTGCCCTCCGCTGAGAAATATTTAGTATGTAGTCTCTCATCCCGAGAGGAAATATAGTTGGTGCATCACGGCGCATTACTTGGCATACTAACTCTCAACAGGAAAGGAAGTATATTTCGCGTATCTGAATTTCGGGTTTTCAGCTTAGAAGTGGAGACCTTCTTCGAATCTATAATTATCTGTCTTTAAATGTGTTAAATATTGTTTATCTCTAATTGCATGTGTGTGGTGTTTGTGCGTGTGAAAATAAAGCTATGAGCCCTCAAACCTCAAGTATCTCAACCCAATCACACTCAATTACAATATGGTGGCCTAACCTACACACTACAGTATCTAATTTATTTATTATTAGATACTGACTCCCACCCAGATTCAACTCCTGGGTGGGAGTCAGTATCTAGCCAGTATCTTCACTGACTCCCTCCCAGACTCCCCCTGACACCCACCGAGTATTATTTTTGCGCAATCCTGCGCGTAGCCATGTTTCGGTTTTTCGGCTTAGAAGTGTAGTCCTTCTAAGAAGCTATAATTATATGCGTTTTATTTTAAATGTATTAAATATTGTGAGTTTACTTGTATGAGCGTGGTATTTGTGCATGTGTAAATAAAACTGTGAGTTAAACATATGCCTCGAGTCTCTCAATCCAATCCCCCCCCATTTACAATCCGATTGCCCAACCTGCACATTACGAGTCATAATTTAAATTTTATTTTTACCCCTCCACATTTAAAGCGTATTAAAAGAGAAGAAAAAAAGTCTTCGAGCCCTAATTTAAAATTTGCATGACGTCAAAAGAGTTTTTTCCTGACTCATTGAGTGTGATTTTTGTTATAAAATATAATTTCGATACTCACCATCGAGGCATGCTAAAAAAGAAGAAAAATCATTCCTTAAGTCTTAAACGAAAAATATTTAATTAACTCCAGTCGAGTAAGTAGAAGAAAAAAAAAAAAAAAAATCTGAAGTATTTCTTATTTAACCGAATCGAAATCGTGATTTATCAGCATATTAAAAAATTATCGAGGAAAAATACATAAACCGATCTATATTAGCGTTCATTTTTTTATATGTTATTAAATTACTTCATATCCTTTGTTCTGTATGAGTTAAGTTAAAGCAGGCATTAAGAAGTGAGAATTTTTTTAATTAAAAGGAGAATTAGAGAAAAAATTTTTTTTTTTTTTGGTACTTTAAATAAGAATATTTTTAGTTCTGCCTCTCGAATTCTTTTTATGATTAAAAAGAGTGGAAAAAAAAACTCTTCAAGATGCACTAAAAACTCCTCATTTTGTCTTTAGAATAGTCACTTGAAAACATTTCTTGAAGAACTACTCGTGTTTTGTGTTATGTACACAGATCTTTGAAAACCACTAAAGATCTTTGATTAGTGTTTTTCGTACCATTTTACTTATTGTATTCACGCCATTTTGCTTTATTTTTCTTCCAATTTTGTTAAATTGCGCCATTGAAAACGAATATATTTACATACAAGTGCGCCATTTTTTTTTTTTTTTTTTTTTTTTTTTTTTTTTTGCAAAACTCATTGATTTTTTAATCTCTTTTTTTTCAAGTGTTTGAATAACAAAGAACTGCAAAAGTAAAAACTGATGTTGGCATTATTTTTTTTATTTTTTTATTCCGTAAATTAGGTTTGAAGTGTGCTTTTCTTCTTTAAATACTTAGAAATCGCAAATAAATTTTTTACTTTTTTTATTTGAGGGATTTTTTTAAAAAAATAATTTCCCTCGCAGACAGTTTTTTCCTTTTTTTTTTCCCCTTTTCGCATTGAAAGCAGTCAATGATTATTAAAATAGACGCAAAGTATTTAGTTTAATTATTCTGTTTATTATGACGAAATAATTTTAGCGGAATTAATTAGTTACCGATTTCTTTATTTTTATTTTATTTCTTTATTTTTTTTTATTAAGTAGTGAATTTTTTTTTTTTCGTTGCCATGTCTTGAGAAAATTAATTACCATTTCTTTAACGGCAAATCCCAATTGAAGGCTTAGCAATCACTGTTTATGAAAGACAGAGAGGAAAAAAAAATTTATCGATATAAAAAAAATGGCTTCCTTTTTAGAAGTTTTAGTTAAAAGTAATGAGTGTTTCGTTTATGGTATGAAAATAATTTCGATGCTCTCAAAAAAAAAAAAAAAAAAAAAAAAAAAAAATTAAAAAGTACTTGAAGAATTGATAAGCTACTAAATGAAGAAAACTTCATTAATGGTTGTTTTTTTTTTAAACATTTCAATTAATTATTTTTAAGATAGGAAGAATAATAATGAGGGGTTATACATTAAATTAAAACTACTAAAACAACCGGTTTTTTTCCTGTGTATGTATTTAAAAAAGGTCTTTTTGGCTACTTCAAATTGATAATTCGAAAAGAAGTTTTTCGATTTTTATAGTTAAAATTAAAGGTATCTAATTACAAAACAGGAAAATACAGTTTAAACTCAAGAATGTTTTAACAATGACACTTGAGTATTTGTTGAACAAAAAATATTTCTTTGTTTTAATGCATAAATAGAAATAATAAATAAAAATTAATGGCATGTGGAGAACTATGTGCAACTAATTTTTGTTTGGTAAAAGTTAAACACAAATGGGGTTACATAGGCGAATGATTAGCCATCTGGTTTTGGGCTCGGTGTCGCAGTTTTGGGTTCGAGTTCCGGCAAGGCCATGGATGTTTGTAGGGGTTCGGAATTTATTTTAATCCGAAGATCTAGGTATAATATGACTGTAGAGGTGGGCGTAGGGCGGACAACCCTACCCCGTAAAAATATAAAAACGTCTGAAATCTGCCAGAAGGCAGATGTCCTTGGCCCACCATGGGGCTATTGCGCCACTGATGAATGATTTGACGCCTCCGACGATGAATGGTTAAATAAATAAGTCTTCATAGGCTAGTGACTAGCGCTCCGGTGCTTGATGTCGCAGGTTTTGGGTTCGAGTCCCGTCTGTGGTACTTTTGTTTATTAAGATAATAATAAACATAAATATTAAGCAAATACAATTCTTATCAAGGAAAACGTGGAATAGCATTTTGAGGGATTGTGGTATCAAATAATGACAGTGGTAATAATTATAACCAATAAAAAGATATTAAATAATGATTGTACAATATTGTAAAAGTTTTATTTATTACATTTTACAACAGCTATGATAAGAGAATGATCCTCAGAAAGATATTTACAGAATATTTGTTGTTGTGACTAATCCTCAGTGTCTGGCACGGAAACTCTACTCATGGATAGAAGGAAAGGGGCCAACGTTTATTGTGAGGGAGCACCCGTAGGTAGAAGTCTGATTTGGCACTGTGCCGCTGAAGAAGGAGGAGTGCCTTCAGTGAGGATTTGTATGGGATTCTTCCCTATATTTAACGTATCATATAAGAGGAAATCAGGAAACTCCCCACCAGGTAGTCCGACTCACGAAGCAAGATGCTGAACATCCCAAAAGCCATCAAGACTACTCGTTTTCGAAGCAGTGTGTACAACAATGCCGCCAGCGAACTGAACCTCATCCCAAACACTCACCAGTGGCGCACGTTACCACTGAACCACGAGTCGGGCACGGAATATTTATAACTAAGTAGCTCAATTGGCTTCAATATGATTTTTTTATTATAGATATGAAAATTTTAAATTTAATGTCTGTCAATATACAACGAGACTAGAAAATATATGAATTGTGAACTTGAATTTTCTTTATGAAACACCAGGACTAGGTTTAACCTATAGGTAAAGGCCATAATTTCGAGAACGTAATTGCCTTTTCGAATCAATCAGTATCTCACCAGAATTAAAGAGGTTTTATAGTTGATTCTAGATGGGAGAGAGTAAAAACCTGTTATGATACACAGTGACTAAATGCATCTAACCAAAAAACGGTTAATCAGGCAATTTCCGATAACAATTTTAAAAATTTTGATTTTAGATATGCGAAACGTGAATTTGACGTCTTTTTTGACACGTGGTGACTATATGTACCTTACAAATAAGGATCTCATCAGTACCTTACAAATAAGTGAGGGCATAGCATTTTTTGCAGCGTATTACTTTATGTAGATAATAATAATTATCAATTCATTTCTGAAATTAATATTGAGTGTTTATTTAATGATGAACATGAAATTACACACACACATATATATATATATGTATATACATATATACATGGCAACTTGCGCCACTGTTGAGCATTAGAGCTGAAGTTCAATCCGCTGGTGGCTTTGTTGTTGGCAATGTTTAAAAAACCACGGAGGTTCAATGGTGTTTGTGATGTTCAGCATCTTACCTCATCAATCGGACCGCCTGGTGATATTTTCCGGTTTTTCTCTCATACGATACGCAAATGCGTGGTAGTTCCCACTAAAGTCTTCCCAGAAGCACTGCCCTTCTTCCTTAGCAACAAAGAGCCAGTCAGACTTCTACCAAAGGGGGCAACGCCACAATAGAAGCTGCCCTTCCCCATTCCCTCTTTCCATTTGATTACACGAGTTCATGCACTTGGTCTAGATGTTGCTCTCTACCAAGTTGGATAAGAAACAACAAACATATATACATATAGATAACTTCTTGATATAAAGAAGTGTTAATGTTTTTAAGCTTTAAATACCATTTAAAGAATTTTGAACATATTTATTTTTCATTTGAAGCCAAAGATATTTAAAATTTCATTTTGTTGTTGGACTTAAATAAAATATGATTCAAAGATCTGCAAAATTGAGTGAAAATTTTGAAAATTTCCTTCAGAGAAATTTAAAATAATCTTATATTTTAAAGGATAAGTTAGAAAGCAACTAAAAAAATTAATAGGAATATAAAAGGCAAAAATAAGCCGCATTTATTAAAAAGCTCTATACGTTTGAAAACATCAATTTGAACAATTTAGAAATTTTTTTAAATTAAGCTTTATTTAATAAATAGCTTCTGATTCCAAGGATAAAATTAAACAATTTTATTATTTTACAAACGATAAAAATCGTTGGAAAGCAGAAATTGTCCTATATCTATGTTATTTTGTTTTGTAGATGGTAACTCAATTCATTAAATTAAATTTTATTAACAATTTACTAAACATATAATTTTATAACGTTAGTAAAAACTATTTCAAATGAAGTCAACAATTAATTTCAAACCGCAACATTTTTTTTCAAATGAAATAATAATAATAAAATTTCTCGAAGTAAATATTTTTTTAGAAAAGTAGCGTCCATTATTTGGGAAAATTAACAAAAAACTATTTTGTTACGCAAGTGCATTAAAAAAATGAAATTTATTTATGAAATTAAAAATATCTAAAAAAAGGTTTAGTCACTAATCAAAATAGCTATTACAAAAAAAAATGTTTGAGTTAATTATACATTTTTATGAAAAAAAAAAAATCAAAATAAACATCTTTTAATAAAATAATTAAGTAGCCATTCAGATTCTAATGCGGTAATTAAGGAAATTCAAATAATTTTTGCGTTAATATTTTAATTAACGCAAAATGAATAGTAGAAAAGATTAAAACATAAATTTAAAAGCATATTCTATGGAAAAATGTTTTAATTGTGTAATTAAAATAAAATCAGCTGGCAAATATTTTTTTCCAAAACGTATATTTTAAAATGAATTATTGTTTATACTCATTATCCTTTTGTACAAATTTTACAAAAGTTTTAAAAGTAAAATAATTTTTTCTAATTTTTTATTCAAAGCTTTAAAAATTCTCAAATAACATACATAAAATGATTCAATTTAAAAATATCCTTTTTGCCATAATCATTTTTATAAAAATTTTAATTAATTCAATTTAAATTATAATTTGATTTCATTTTTATAAAAATTTTTTATTTTATTATAAAATGCAACCTACAAAAGATTTCCTTCAGACAAAAACATTTTATTTTTAATCTTCTAAATTTGGAAAACATTAATAATTGACAAGAAATAAAAAAAAAAGTCATCAAAAATAGCTGTGACATAAATAGATTATTACAATGATTTCAGAATTATTAATTTACAATTGTAGAAGTAATTATTGTCATTTATATTGGCATAATATAATTCATAGCATCAAGTCAATACACGAAACATATTAAAAATTTTTTTTCACAAAATAAATTTACAAATTGCTAATGCAATTTAATATACAATTATAATTTTAAATGTCTAAAATAGAATTTAGATTTTAAACAGCTTATTTTTTAAAACGATTTTTTTTTTCAATGACTTTATTTTTCATTCGTTAACAATAACAAAACATATATTGTAAATAAATTTTTAACAAAAAATAATATCAATATTCCACCCCTAAAAAAAAAGAAAATTAAAACCAATTCGAATTTTCTTTACATTTTTTGAAAAACATATTTTTCTACAACTTTATCCAAAATGTCTGGTTTTTAGAGTTATAATAATAAATAAATAAAATAAGTAAAGCATTTTTAAACATAAAAGATTTTTTTTGGTATTTTTAAATGTCTTTAATAGAATTTAAATTTTAAAGGTTTTATTCTAAAGGACGATTTTCTTTTTTTTTGATAATTTTTTTCACCCGTTTAATAACAAGTTTATTATGTAAATAATTTTTAACAAATTTATATCTAACATCAGCTATATCTCCAAAATTAACCCAATTGAAATTTTTAAAATTTTTATAAAATATAATTTCTTTTGTAAAACAGCATCTAAGATATAATGTTTCTTTTACGCTTTGTTATTTTGTTATTTTTAAATGTCTTTAAGAGAATTTAAATTTTAAAGAGTTCATTTTAAGGAATGATTTAATTGATAATTATTTTTCATTCGTTAAAAATAACAAGCGTATAATGTAAACAATTTTTTAACATAAAATATATCTCACCAAAATTAACCCAACTGAAATTTTTAAAAAATTTATAAAATAATTACCTTCTAAAAAAAGAATATCTAATATTTTTTTTTTCTTTTAGAGTTTGTTATTTTGGTATTTTTAAATGTCTTTAATAGAATTTAAATTTTAAAAAGTTTATTTTAAGGACCGATTTTTAAATTTTTTTTTTTTTTTCATTGGTTAATAATAGCAAATATGTAATGTAAATATCTAACATCGACTATATCTCCCCCAAAACTAATCCAATTTAAATTTTTAAAATTCTTATATTATAATTACTTTCTTAAACTGTATCTAATATATTGTTTGTTATATTGGTATTTTTAAAATCTCTTATTGAATTTAAAAAAGTTTTATTGGGAAGATATTTTTTGATAATTTTGTTTCATTTGTTAATAATTACAAGCATATAATGTAAATAATTTTTTAAATCTATCGTCCACTATATCTCCTTAAAAAGTTAACCCAATTGAAATTTTTAAAATTTGTTTAAAATATGATTACTTTCTAAAAATAGTATGTAATATTTTGTTTCTTTTAGAGTTTGAAATTGTGGAAGAAATAAAATTTAAATAGAATTTAAATTTTAAAGAATTTATTTTTATAAACGATTATTTTTTTCGACAATTTTTTTCATACACTAATTATATGAAATATATCATGTAAATGAGATTTTTAACAAAACTACATAAATGTTATTTATCCAAAAATAGAAATTTAATCCAATCATTTTTTTGTAATTGCTTAAAAACATAATTAGTTTCCAAAATATTATCTAGATTTCTAATTTTTAATTTGGTAATTTTTAATGAAATATTTTTAAATATCTTACATAGAATTTAAATTCTAAAAAAACTGTTTTAATAAATATTTTTTTTGAAATTTTTTTTCATAATAACATATTATCAATAACAATAGCATCAATAATAACTATATTATCAATAACAAACATAAAACATAATGTAAAGTTTTAATAAAATTATACCTAATATCAATTATATATCCCCAAAAATTAACTCAATTGAAATTTTTAACATCTTTTTAAAATATAATTACTTTCTAAAAATAGTGTCTAATATAGTATTTGCTATGTTGGTGTTTTTAAATATCTTTAATTAATTTAAATTTTAAAGACTTTATTTTAATGAATGATTTTTTTTTGATAATTTTGTTTTCATTTTTTTATAAAATTATACCAAACATTAAAATATCTCCAAAAAATGACCCAATTTTTTACAAATATAATTGATTACTAAAACAGCATCTAATATTTTGTTTCTATTAGTGTTTGTAATTTTGGTATTTTTATATGGCTTAACTAGAATTTAAATATTAAAGAATTTATTTTTATAAACGATTATTTTTCCGATATGGTAATTATAACAAAACATATCATGTAATTAGATTTTTAACTAAAATTATATCAAGCATAATTTATCCAAAAATAAAAAAGTTAATCCGATCTTTTTTTTTGTAATTGCTTAAAAACATAATTAGTTTATAAAATATTATCTAGATTTCTGATTTTTAATTTGGTAATTTATAATGAAATATTTTCAAATATCTTATACAAAATTTAAATTTTAAAGATAATTTTTAACAAACATCTTTTCTTTCGCTATTAATAACAAAAATAAAATGTAAGGAATTTTTGAACAAAACAATTTCACACATCATCCATCCAAAAACAAAACTAACTTAATCAAAATTATTTTTTAAATTAAAAAAAAAACAACATATGTATAATACTTTTTAAGACATTATCCAGATTTTTTTTTTCTTTTTGAAAAAAATTCATATCTCTAACTTTTTTCGTCCCTTTTATGTTTAAAAATTATTTCTCCCAAATTCATTTTCGGAAAATGATACCAACACCCCTGTTTCCAAATTTATTTGTTTTTTTTTTACCCCACCATGTTTCGAAATTAAATTACATTTCTAATCTAAACGTAATTTTCGTGGAGACAGCTCCACCGTTAAACAAATAAAAGCCCGGGCAGTGTTGTACACATTTCCAAAATTACGAATCCACTTACAATGGAGGACGTTAATATACAGTCCCCTGGCCCACGAGGTTAGAGGAGGATAGTATGGATGGTCTTAATAGCTTATAGAAGAGCGCCGGCCGAAAATAAAACTTTAATCTTTTTTGTTCATTAGGGGAGTAAATGATATGAGGGAGCAATGCTTATCACGGAGGAGAGAAAGGGTTACCATCCGTGTTAGTGGCTTGCGCCAAGCCAATTATAATTGCATTGTGTCGAAACAATGCCAAGGCGTTTTTCTAGGCGCCATTTTTCGGTTGGGAGAACGTTTCAGTTTGTGGGGGTAATTTCGAGTAATTGTGTTCTTTTAAGTGAATTCATTACATAAATAGAGTTAGAGGATTAATGAATGCAAGAAATTCATCTATTTGATTATTTCAATCTTATTCGTTCGTGAATGAAATAATCAAGTAGATGAGTTTTTCTAAAAACATTTGAATTTTTTGAATTGGGTTTATTAAGATAATTAAGGAACCTTTTATTCGTTAGCAAAGAGTTAATCTTGAATTCATGGAACAATTGACTTCATTGTGATGGTGGAAACCACTTCGTTGTGCCGAAGTTGTCTTCTAGGTGTGGGAGAAACAATGCCAATGTGTTTTTCTAGGCGCCATTTTTTAGTTGGGAGAAGCAATTTCGATTTTAAAGGAGGTAATTTCGAGTAATTGGGTTCTTTTAAGTGAATTCATTACGTGAATAGAGTTAGAGGATTAATGAATGCAAGATATTCATCTACTTGATTATTTAAATCTTATTCGTTCGTGAATGAAATAATCAAGTAGAGGAATTTTTCTCAAAATGAATGAATTCTGAAAATGAGTATGAGTTTTTCTGAATTGAGTTATAAAAGATTATCAAGGAGTCTTTTATTCATTAGCCTTGAATTCATAGAGCAATTGATGTCATTGGGATGGTGAAACTACTTCGTTGCTTCAACGTTGCCTTGTAGGTGTAGGAGAAACAAAGCCAAGGCGTTTTTCTAGGCGCCCTTTTTCGGTTGGGAGAATGTGCAGTTTGTGGAGGTAATTTCGAGTAATTGTGTTCTTTTAAGTGAATTCATTACATAAATAGAGGATAAATGAATGAAAGAAATTCATCTACTTGATTATTTCAATCTTATTCGTTCGTGAATGAAATAATCAAGTAGATGAGTTTTTCTAAAAATAATTTGAATTTTTTGAATTGAGTTAATTAAGATCATAAAGGAATCTTTTATTGTCATTTTATAAGGATCAGCAAGGGGTGCCTCCTTGAATTCATGGAGCAATTGACTTTATTGTGATGGTGGAAACCACTTCGTTGTTTCGATGTTGTCTTTCTAGAAGGCAACATTGAACAACGAATGTGGGGAGAAACAGTGCCGAGGCGTTTTTCTAGGCGCCATTTTTCAATTGGGAGAAACAGTTTGTAGAGGTAAATTCGAGTAATTGTGTTCTTTTAAGTGAATTCATTACATAAATAGAGTTAATGAATGCTAGACATTCATCTACATAATTATTTCAATCTTATTCGTTCGTGGATGAAATAATCAAGTAGATGAATTTTTCTGAGAATAATTTGAATTTTTTAAATTGAGTTTATTAAGATAATCAAGGAATCTTTTATTCATTAGCAAGGGGTACCTTGAATTCATGGAGCAATCGACTTCATTGTGATGGTGGAAACCACTTCGTTGTTTCAATGTTGTCTTCTAGGTGTGGGAGAAAAATGCCAAGGGCGTTTTTCTAGGCGCCAGTTTTTCAGTTGGGAGAAGCAGTTTGTGGAGGTAATTTCGAGTAATTGAGTTCTTTTAAGTGAATTCATTATATAAATAAAGTTAGAGGATTAATGAATGCAATAAATAATCTTATTCGTCCGTGGATGAAATAATCAAGTAGAGGAATTTTTCTGAAAATAATTTGAATTTTTTGAATTTTTATTAAGATCGTCAAGGAAATCTCTTATTCATTGGCAAGGGATACCTTGAATTCATAGAGAATTGACTTTATTGGGATGGTGGAAACCACTTCGTAGTTTCATTGTAATCCTCTAGGTGAGGGAGAAACAATGCTTTATGAAAGGTCTTTGAGAGGTTATTTCTCCACCTTTGCGTGCAGTCTGATGACCAATTGGCTAGCGCTCTGGTTTTTGGTATCACAGTTTCCAGGTTCGTATCCTGACGGTGGCATGAATATTTGTGAGTGGTTCGGAATTCTTGTTATACTGTAGGTCTTGGTTAAATTAGCCTAAAGTGTGGACAAAATGACAGTAGAGCGACAAACTAAATCAAACCACATTTATGGGAAGAAAAAGTTGAATTACGATCGCTTCGACTATTGATATAAGACATTCTATCATAATCTCTATTTTTATCGTTTTTTATAGCATTGATTGTAGCGCACTCCACCACCCTAGCTGTCACGCTCTGTTCCTGGTCTATGAGTGAAGTAATTTTAGATTATTATATGATTTTAAAACACATAACTTTTTAACACACACAACAGCATTTTAAACACACACCTCTAACTTTGTTTTTCAAAACATCTGTAAACATATAATTTTTCAAACAAATATTATAAAAATCGTTGAATGCTTAAGTATTATTTTAAAATAACGGCATAATGTAATGTTTTTCAATTTTATAAATAAACTTATGTTAGCCGTTACGGACCTGTCCTCTTACATATTGGTCTTTGAATCAATTTATATCTTTATATTATTAATTATTTTTTATATCTTTTATTATTTTTATCTTTATAATTAATAATACTACTTTAATAAGTCCAATGTACCTCTAGACCATGAGAAGGCAAAAAAAAAAAAATAATAAGTTAACTTTAATTTTTTTAATTGAAGGATTTTAAACGACATTATAATTTAAAGTGGATCTTTATAGATTCTAATTGATAGAACTTATAAAATTTTTATAAGCTAACAGACTCTTTATAAACTAAATAATTGCTTTCGAGAGATAGTTCAGGAAAAATTGCTCTTCATTTGCGTATCCTATTAAAGAAAATTTTTGAAAACTCTAAACAGGCAGTTAGACTGCCAGTTAAAAACAGTTATTGATTGCATAATTGAAACAAGCATCAGAATTACACAACATGAAATAATATACACTCATGCCCATAAATTAAGGATAATTCAGAATCACACAGAAATTGAACTCTAAAATAAAAATTTCACCTGTAGAATTATCTCACACATCTTGAAGAAGAATATGCAAATTACATGAAACCACCAGATGGCGCGGATAGTACGTCACAATGACGAGAGTGTAAGAGAGGGATATATAAGGAATGGTGGCAAAGAAGTAAAATTGTTCACAAGCGCTTTAAAAGCCTTTCAGTGCAATAACCGCATAGTTATGGCACAAAGGAAGCATTTGAATGATTTTTTACGTGCTAGAATTATCGGACGACTGGAATGTGGACGTACCCAACTGTAAGTATCCGAGGAACTTGCAATCGCCCAGAGTGTCATGTCCAGGCTTTGGCAACGATTCCAAGATGATGGTAATGTGAGTAGATGTTACAGAACAGGTCGCACCCTAGTTACAACGCCGAATGAGGACCGGCATTTAGCAGTTACTGCCAAAAGAAACAGACGGAGCACAGCATCAGACCTGTCTCGACAGCTCTCTTCAGCTACCGGTACGACAGTTTCAAGGCAGACCGTGTACAGACGCTTAGGGCCCATTGGTCTATATGCTCGTAGGCCCGTCAGATGTGTTCCACTTACCGCAACTCACTGTCGCCTGCGATTAACCTGGAGTAGAGAGCATGCATTGTGGACACCGCAACAGTGGTCTGGTGTGATGTTTTCCGACGAGTCCAGGTTTAGTTTGCAGTCTGATTCTCGCCGGACTTTCATATGGAGAGCGCCAGGTACCCGTTACCACCAAGAGAACACCATTGAACGACACCGTTACGGTGGTGAAGGATGGCTCGTTTGGGGAGGAATTATTCTTGGTTCCAGAACTGACCTGCATGTTCAGAGTGTAACGAAGACAAGGCCACATCTATCGGGATGTCATTCTGGAACAACATGTACGTTTGTTTCGGAGCGCCATGGGTGCTGAATTTCTGTTTATGGATGACAACGCCCGTCCTCACCGTGCAAACATTGCAGACGAATGCCTTCAATTGGAGGATATCACCCGTATGGATTGGCCAGCATACTTACCAGACTTGAATCCAATAGAGCATGTGGGATATGCTTGACTTACGAATTGCAGCCCGTCAACCCTCCCAACTGTCAACCGGAACTTCGGAGGGCATTGCTTGATGAGTGGTGTAATATTCCCCAAGATCAGGTTGATAATTTGATACTCAGCATGCCTAGGCGTTGTAAGGCCTGTATTGCATCGTCCGGGAGACATACTCCCTATTAACCATCATACTAACCATGTTATACTGTTTTTTGTAAATAGGCCCTTTTTTGAAATTTGCTCCAGGGAGTAAAAATCGCAATTTTTATTAATTATGTCAAACATATAGCATCTTTTTTCTCTTTACCTTTTGTTTAATAAATAGACTTTACAAATAAGTCAAATTTGTTTTGCTTCTGTCTCTTTCTTTGCCTGAACTTCATAATCCTTAATTTATGGACATGAGTGTAGTTTAAAATACTTCAAATAAAAAAAAAAGTTAACGTAATTTTTCCTTTCTCATGCTCCAGCAGTACTGGTCGTTGTTTAACGTATAAAAGAGTTTCATTAGCATATGACGTAAACTGCAGTTTAAGAAATATATATATTTATTAGATAATTTAAGATTGATAATAAATATTTTAAAATAATAAGTTTATAATAATATTCAAAATACTTATTATTAATAATAAGTATTTTTAATGCAGGAATATATGAAAATTCGTATAGAGTCTTCACTTCGCAATCTGACGGCCGGGTGAAACTTTTCTGGAATATTTTTCTAATACGACAAGCAAATGTGAGACAATGAACCCTGAAAATCATTTGGATTATTATTTCCTCATTAGAAATTTCCCATTTATTTCTCATTTCTTTTAGGTCGTGTAAGTCTACAGAAGTTGTATCCCTCCCTCCCTGCAAACGTGTCAATAACATAGCGAATTCTGCGTAGAGAGAGCACATCTGTCACACATTGAAAAAATAATTGAAGAACTGCAAATGGATGTAGGTTTTTTATCAACAAAACTTACAAGATTGTAGTTTACAATCGACTTTACAACATCATCTTTCATGATTTTCTGAATAAATGTATGAAAAGGCGACTAAAAACACTTGTTTAAAATTCATTTCTGTAATTCATCTAGTAGAGATATTCGTATTTGTCCATAAAAGATTTTTAAAATATTGCAATGCGTACTATAAGGCAACAGTAAATGATAAGATAATACACAGTTAATGTGACCACCACCTACTTTCGACGTCAACGTGAAATAACCAATCAGAAAAGGCACATTGCAGGGGAGTGTATATAAAGAATTCCCCTTAATACCACTTAAATACCACACTCCACTTAAAAAGCCAGAATATACAAGAGTGTATATTCTGGCTTTTGACAGGTGCTCACATTCATGTGACTGGACTGTGTATTATGTATCAAGCGTAAGAGATAATGTATGAAATAAAGCTAACAACTCGTAATGATGTTGTAAAAGAGCCCAGTTGTCCAACTTGGGGCCATATTGCAACGCTGTAACAAATATATTTCTTAAAGCATTCTTAACAAATATTAAATATAATAATATTCTAGCAGAATAAATTTTTCCTTGTAAAAATACTTGTAATTATAGAAAAAAAATTAGTTATAATGTTAAGAATATCTGTAAATGTTACTGTCTTTGAATGCTGAGTACTATGACTTAAACCCTAACCACTAGAATTACAGAGGTCTAGCAGATTCAGAGTCATTCAAGGTGCACACGGTCTGTTTTATTGTACTTGTATTGCGCCACAGGAATTTTGAACGAACACTATTACATGTGGCATCTGGTAGATTCGTAGCCATTAGACCTCCTCGAACCCAACAGAAGGACATTCCAGTTTACATGTAAAATACATGACTATAGCGTCTGGTAAGATACTACTTTGGACCACGAAGAAAGGAAACTTGATTTGGAAATCTTACAAGTGATATGAAATTGTAGATTAGAAAGTCTTTCAACTGTTCTCGAGGTGGTGTATACGAGAAAAACTTCCCATTTATGTAATGCTAACTCCCCTCCCAAACCCACTTTGGGGTTGATTATTCCATAATATGATGGCAAAATATGGATGTAGTGTAATATGACTCATAGTTCAGGCTAGGCAAAGGCCTCTTCTGATCTCATGTCAAAATAAGATGCAAAATTCTAGTTACAGAAAAAAATAACTTTGGGAAAAGAAGAAATATTTATGAATTAAAACATAATTAGTAACAGACAAAAATAACATGAAAAATCTAAGTTGTGCAGAAAACATGCTCTTTTGAATCAGATAAAAATAAAGAAATTTAATAAATCTATTCATTTTGCGAATACAGTGTTTTATTTTTTATTTAAGAGAAAGTGTGAGAAATTGTTTTAAAATCATTATCTTCCATGCGATTAGAAAAAGTTAAGAGTCTCATTAGTTAAAGTTAAAAAGTTACTAATTTTTAGGAAAAAAATATAATTATTATTTTTTTTTGCTTATGATTTATATTTTAAAGGAAAACTTCTTAATAGAAATATGCTGCACTAATATGCATGTAGAAGTTATTAGCACTTTCATATGAAGATTTATGGTCAGTGGATTTAGTTAATTGGTCAGTACAGCATAAATGTACGTTATTCCTCATATTAAATTATATAACTGTGCATTTTTCTTTTTCCGTATTAATATAATTTAAGACTAGCAAATTTAGAATAATTCCAAATCTGCTAACAATTTGTCTTTTTAGCGTTGCAATTAGCCCTCCATTAGTTGCAGTCCTTTTTAATCATGAAAGCGTTTAATATATTTGACAGACAGAAACAATTTCAAATGTTTGTGAATAATATTTTAACATGTTTTTGATTTAAACCTTTGTAATTAATGTTGAAGAAGAGCTTCAACTATAACTATTCAGGCTTACTTTGTAAGGAAAATTACAATTATACACAATTATTCAAATTAAAATTGTGGTATTAAAACAAAAATAATAAAAGTAGTTTGATATTGTTACAAAGATGTGAATATAAGAAAAGGTTCTTTTTTTTTTTCATTTTGGTTTTTAGATGAGTTTAGATCAGCAAATTGTAATAAATGAAACAGAAAATTCAACCATTACAATCTGGTTGTTCAACCTGCACACTACAATTTGTGTATTTTTAAAAGACTCTGTATATATTATATATTGTACTAAACGTGTATTATTGTGTATACCTACGAGCGAAATTGGTCGACATAGCATTGAGTCTTTTAGAAAAGTTAATTAGAATTGCATGAAACTGATATTAACGTGTAGATTTCAATCATACAAATACTCACACACACTATATATTAGAATTCGCTTCAAATACTTTTTTCAATGCTGATCTAAAGACATTTATCGCTGATGTGGCAAAAATTATAGTGGATTCAGTGTTATCCAGAATGCATTATGAAGAGCCTGCTATATCCAAAAGTAAAATCTTCTCGAGAAAGATGGATATCCTCTCCCTCAAAAGTAAAAAATGGAAGGAATGCTTTCTTAGAGATCTTTCTGAGAATATCTGTCCCCTTTCCACAGTATACGCAAAGAAACATGGAAACCATTCATACTACCAACGATACCAAAGAATTTAGCTGTCTAGTATTTAAATAGTTCTAGTTCAATAATTCTAGTTCCTTTTCCTCCCAAACAGCACGTTCAAATTGTCGTCGAAATTCTGACTGATAAAGCCTTAGTGAAGTCTCTACTTGTGTCCCTGTGATAATCTGAGCAGTTAATGCAAGAGGTCTCAGGTTTGATTCGCTGGACAGCGTTTGTTGCAGTCACTACTTCAGAAACGACACGATGGAGACTATGACAATACTTGAAAAAAAAAAAAATCTCGCATTGATATTCAGGTTGCGTCAAAAGAATTTTACGAATTTTCTTTCATACGATACATAAATGCGAGACAATTATCCGTAAAAGTTCTGCCTGAAAACAATGTCCTCTCCTCATCCCCTGTCAGTGTGTTGTTCATGACATAAGAAAAGTAGCCATGGTCCACGGCAAGTACATCCATTGACAAACCCCGTGGTCCATAAATGTTCAACGAAAAATAAAGTCTTAGTGTCATACACCATTACTAATTTAATCTGAAAAATATTTTTTTATTTTTATTGTTATCAAATTGAAAAAAAAAATTATTCAATTACTGTACTGAATTACTTTTTTCTCCTGCCCTTAAACTTGAAGAACGAAATTTCTCATATGAGTGCCCGTAACGCACTCAACGTTTACGACAGGCCATTCCAAAGAACGGGCACAGAGCCGCATTTTTACGAACCTGAACCGTCCGAGATAAATCGCCAAAGTGCGGGGCCGTCCGAACCGGGCGAAAAAGCTCTTAAAAACCCACCTAACACAAAACGAGACCATTTTACCGGTCGCTCTTTTCCCCGGCAGTTGTTTTTCCCCGCTAACACACGGCCCGCTCAAATAATTAAATTGCTACGGGTTCCTTATTTGTCGCCCTCCACTACAAGAAAGGGTGGGGCCTGAGGGGGTGGGGCTACGAAATCTGAGCTCACCTTTCATGGCACAGGGGGTGGAGTGCACGTGGGGGGAAGGGAAGGATCCTTTGTGAGCGCCATTAGAGAAATTGAAATTTATCTATTGACAGAGGCGTTATTAAGGAAATTGGCAAGCCGACGGTAATTGAACAATGTTGGTAATGAACACACACGTCTCCGCGCTGTGTGTAGCAGACGGAAAGGAAGTGGAGTATGGCAGAAGAAAGATCGAGGCGGTCCGCGGGGATCGTGCACAAATTGTGAAGAGGAAAAAGCCATTACGGATGAGGTTCCTTGATGGAGAGATATGGGTTTTGATGGGGACAGGACTAGTTCACAAAAAGCAGTTTATTAAGTATATGTATTTCTCGTATGGAGGCTAAATTTAAAGCAAAAAGAATGTGAATTTTATAATTTTATTTTATTATTATGCCATGCGATGTCATATATATAAATATTTATCTGTAATATGATTTAATATAAACAAGTAATATTAAAAATAATTATAAGTCAATTCCTACTTAGGTCAACAAAGAAAAAGTTTTATTTTAGATACTTTTATTAAATAATTACAATTAATATAAATATGTATAGGATCACAATATTAAGTGGCAAATTAATTAAATAGTTAATGAATTATTTGAAAAACTGTATTAACATTCAGTGTCATCCACTACAAGTTGAAAAAAATGTATTTGAACTTGAGTGGATGAATAAAAGTATTTTATGAACGATTGAAAATTTGAACAAGATATATATATATAGGGAGAGTGTGAACTAATAGTAGGAATTGAATTAGGGATAGTAATGTAATTCTTATATGGAATATATATAAATA
>BPLR01020773.1:0-29561 GCA_021605095.1 Caerostris extrusa
CATCATGAAAAGTACACACTCTGGTCAAATGATCTACATCTACTTTTGCAGATATCTAAAGCACAATTGTTAAGACTTTGTATACAGTTTTCATACACACGATTGTAACGAAGTATAACAATGCTTAATTTTTCAACAATTTCGAAAACCTATTAATTGCGTAATAGAGTACTCCTCACTGCATTTTTAGTTTTCTATAACGCATTAAGCTTAATACATTAATTTAAAACAAATTAATAGGCCAATTAGATAATTTTATTGTAATATTTATTTCGATCTACCACTGACAATCAATAGTTCTATTTTATTGAATGACAAGTAATTTGCAATTAATTAGTCACATATTTGAGAAACATCAGTATTGATTCTAAGACGCTCTGGCACTTGTTATAATTTTTAACGTACAAGAAGTTACAATGTTTTTTTACAAATATTATTACTTTTTTATTTATGCTTGACAAATGAAATTTTTAGATTTGGTTATCTTGTAACAGGAGAGTAAACAATATACAAGAATATCAGATTTAGGTCTTTCCAATTTTTGGTTAATTCCCAAAAAATATTCTGACATCTTGAGATAATTAACTGGAAATAAATAAATTTATTCTGAAGAGTGGATGGTAATTTATTACTTTCCGTCGTTGGAACATTTAGGAGTAGTAGAACATAAGAGAAAATTGTCCCCAGAAAACCAAATATGAACTTTCTCCTTATCGGAACAATCTTCCAAACTGTGAGACACATTTCTTCCTCAATGCAGGAAAGAAATTTCTGAGACGGATTGGGAATATTCTCGCGCTTTGGTTGAGAGCAACTTGGATGCCTCCGAAACTAGCGACGCGCAAACAGTGGTCATGAAAACATGTAATGTGGTGCAAAAAGGCATTCCATCAAATATGAAAATGATTCTAAGTGAAGGGCAGAAGAAATGGCGTAATATAAATCAATACTTGTGAGTAATATGGTGCAAAACATTAAAAAGAAAGTTTTTATCTATAAATTCGACCTTTTGTTTAATACATAAAACAGATCTTAAAACCTCGTCGCTACTTAATCCAGAATGTTCAGCAATATTTTTAGAGATTTTCAGAATATTGTCCCTGATTTGATAGCATACAAGAGAATAAAACACTGCAAATGACGATGCACGAAATTCGTATAATGCATGAAACCAAAATGTGATTATAATCTCAAAAATTTGTATGAGCCACCTGTTATTGTCTGAATTTCCAAAATAGATTTTATACATAGTTAGAGGTGGCATGAAACGAAAAATAGCTATAAGGATCAATTGAAAAGGCAATAAAAAAACAAAATGTACCCGAACAAAATAAAGTCGCGTTTTTCACTTTTTGTACAGGATTCAAAATATGAAAAATTCTTTTCATTTCAATCCACATTATTCCAATATGACAGCGAAACAGAAACTCAATTGCATTCTCCAAAACAATAACTGCAATAAATGAGAATTCTACAAAAAGTAATTTGCCGAAAGCAATTTGTAAACGAATAAACAAATAATCAGAGCATAGAAAGCTGCATTTATGATCCATATTGCAATTTTGAAATAGTTCTTGATACTTTTTGGGCAATTGATGATAAAACTGCATCGGAATAGAAGAAAAATACTTTTATAGACGAAATTTTTTTTTTATTATAAATTTTTTTATAGAAATTTTGATATATTTCAAAGCAACAGAAAATTGTTTATTTCTATATTCATCAATCATAAATGGAATATTATTCAGATCGAAATGGCTTTTCCTGAACAAAACAGTACGTAAGACTTTTGAATTTTAAAGACAACCACATAGCAGTGGCATTAGCACACATAAACAATGGTATGACAGATTGTTTTTCATGAATACATTTTAATTGTTAAACATCTTCAAAAACCTAAAACAAATTCAATTTTCTTATTCTGATATAATGAAGCTTATCCAGTTTTTCTTTAATTTATTATTTTTATTTCCGTTCAAATACATGTAAATGATAGAAAGTTCTATTAAAACACCTTCATATTTTTTTCTAACTTAAGTGTGCTTAATGTAGTGGGAAATTAATCAAATGTCAACAGTACAAATTTTTTAAATAAAATTCTCATGATCTTATCCTGAACCCATTTCTGAAACATATGAAAAATTTCTGCAAAACATTTGTGACACGTGGTAGATGGGAATGAAATTATCATTGCAATATTTTTATAAACGTAATGGATTAAACACGCAAAAAAAATCATTTGATTGAAATAATGTTTTATTATTACGTTTTATAATACATTAGTATCCTTTTATTTCATTTGAATAAAAGTTCCTCTTGGAAAACCGATATTTTTTTTAAAAAATATGTCTTATTATTGTAATGGAAGTGTGTCGATGGTAACATAAGCGTTTGAAAAAGAAGTATTTGTATTCGATTTTTAACAATTTAAAATTGTTTTTGTTTCCCACAAAATAATTCACGGAGGAACATTTTCAACAATTGGTTCGAAGTTAAAATTTATTCTTTTTCATTTAATTTATTTTTAACTTGAATTTTTACTTTCTAATAAAGGCTGTGATTTTGAACAAAATATTGAATATGTTTCGTATCAGTACAATTAAAATAAAATAATTAAACAATATAGTATCACAAGAAAGATTTATTAAGAAATGCATTCCTTTAAAATCTAAAAGACCTTAACGAAATCATAATCTTTTCACCCATCTTAGAAATATTCAGTTTAAATTATAATTGCATAATTGTTTCCAAAATATACTAAACTGTGATGCTTTTTATTCAGTCTTAAGAAGCTTTCAAAACAATTAAGTTTTGCACTTACATTTCTCTTATGCGCCTTAGAAATCCTGAAAATCTGCATAAATCGTTGCCTAAATTATTCTTGTAAATAATCAGAAATATTGTTTGAAAGGCTCAAAGGACTTTTACAGGGCAATATTGATATTAAGGCAAAAATCATGAATTTGCGGGTCCTGATGAGTTCACTAAACATTAGGCCCCTGTCTAATATTTCTGTAGCGCGTAAGGCTGATAACCCTATCTCGTAAAAAGAAAAACAACTTTTGTCTCGAAATCTGCCAATAGGCAGACGGGCTTTGCAAACTATTGGGCAGTTGCGCCAATGATGATGATCATGAATTTCTAGAGATTTTATATTTATGATCCTATTCAGTTATCCATACTTCAAAAGATACTTTATGACATATTATACAATCCCTCATAACATTGTTTATTTGTTTTAGAGCAATCCTCTTTCTGTAGCTAGCAAACCAAATTAATTAAACACACCTGCAGCATACTATTAGCCTACGTACAAACAATAGATTGTTTGAAAATATAAATTGATTAAATAGTGTTTTAAATACAAAAAAAAATGTTAATTAAGAAATAAAAGATCGTCCTTTTTATATTCGTGGTTGGTATTAAAAAATTCAAATGTGAGGAGTATGAACATCATTTGCAAAAAATCAATCATCATTATAAATCGATGCATCTAAAATAATTAGTAATAATTTTTCATCGATGTACCAAATGGAATAACACAAGCTATAATTTCGTTACGAAAATGGGATGTTTCAAAAGACGTAAAACACTATTATGTGTTATTAAAGATGAATTAACTAATAAAATGCAGCAATTAAAATTCTCTAACGCTGTAAAAATAATGAATATATTTCTTAAGTCAAATCAAATCATCTAATTCTTTCATCGCAAGATAGATACACTTGGCAGAAAAAAGTCTGCGTACAAGCACATAGCACATATTCAAAATTGAAAAAAATCATGTTTCAATAATGATATTAATTTTATATTGCATTTAGTTTATTCTTTACACAATTCATTAGCATTTAATAACAATTAAAGAAATACAACACAATTTGTGTTTAAAAATAACAATTAAAATAAGGGATATTAGAAATAGCTGCCATAAAAAGTCTGCGTACAGATGAAAAAAAGCATTAAAAATACTTTCCATTGACTTTCAACTAAACTTTAATAGGTGGTTGGATATCCCTTACGTCTGAGAACCTCTGTTAATCGTTTGGGCATAGAATGGACGAGTTTGAGGTCTCCTCAGAAGAAATGTTATTCCATTCTGTGATTATCACTCTCTTTAACATTTCTTTTGAGGTAATCTTGTGCTGTCGAATTTTTCGCTCCAACAAGTCCCATAAATGCTCAATGGGGCTTAAGTCCGGCGATTGTGGAGGAGAATGCAATTGATTTTTGATATTGTACAGAAGCCAGAGCTTAACATTATGGGCAGTGTGCTTCGGATCATTGCCCTGTTGAAACCAAAAGTCATCTCCTAGGTTCAAGTCCTGTGCGCTGTGTTTCAAACTTTCTTTTAAAATGTTGTTTCTTTTCAAATTTCTTTTAAAATGTCGACTCTATAAAGGTTAGACGGCCTACGCCGTTGGCAGCCATGCACCCCCACAGCATTATACCACCTCCACCATGCTTTTAACTGTAGGCACAAGATTCTGCTTCTCAAAAGCCATACCATGTTTTCTCCACACCAGCTTACGTCCTTTTTATGTCAAATATGCAAAACTTGCTCTCATCAGAGAATAGTACTTTTTCCCAAAATTGTGGAGACTTATTTAGATACTCATTTGCAAAATGTAAACGCTTTTGCCTATTCACAGCTGATATGTGTGGCTTCCTGAGCAACACGGCCATGATACCCAGCCTTTTTCAAAATTTTTCTTAAGGTGTCTTCATGGAGTGTTTTTTAAATCTCTCTCTATCGTCATTTGCAATCTGAAAGGCTCTTATACGTGGATTTAAACGTACGGACTTGAAGACATATCGCTTTACGGGCAGTCAGCTTAGATGGACGTCCAGAACGTGGCTTTGAGATTATAGATTTCGATGAAGTGTAATTATTGATTACTCTTTGGATAGAGGAATGAGTTCTTCCAACAATCTTGCCAATTTCCCGAAGAGTTTTGCCTTCATTCCTAAGTTTTATGATGATCTTTCTTTCTTCAGGAGTAATCGCCTTTCCTTTTAAATCCATTGTGATTTACTTGCCACAAATCTTGAAAACATAATATTTTAACTACTATCTAATAAAACTGAGAAAGTGGTTAAAGTTAATTGAAGTTTGATTTGCACATTTCATTATATTTATTTTTGTACACAAACTTTTACTGGTAGCAATTTGTGTTATTTTTTATTTCAATTGTTATTTCTTAAACACAACGTGTGTTATATTTCATAAATTATTATGAAAAGTTAATGAATTGTGTAAAGAATAAAATAAATACAATATGAAATTATTATCATTTTTAAAATATAATTTTTTCGTTCTTGAATATTTGCTATGTGCTTGTACGCAGACTTTTTTTGGGAAGTGTAGATATAATTTATTTCACCCTACTTAAAAAAATTTTCTCGTTTTTGAGTAATAAAATTGTTCAAAAACCTACTATTGTTTAAGGTAAAAAGTACTCATTTAATCGACGAAACATAAATGCACTCAAATATGCATCCAAATTGTAGGACTTTCTTACTTTTTTATGGAGAGATCCAATTTGTAAAATGTTTTACAGAAATGTTTTCTCCAAATAGTTATGGATAATTTGGATTGAACGGAATTATTTTGTAAAGGATTCCTTAATATTCTCCATGTTGTTGTATTCGAACTCTTCTTTCTTAGACCTAAACATTCACCCATCTTACGGAAGATGTGTAGTGGATTCAGCATTTTCCAGAGTGCGTTCAGAAATAAATGCCACATCGTACACAGATTATTCAACTTCCAACTTTAACGAACATATTCAAGGCAGAAATGGATAAGTGGTTCTCCTTTTTCTCCCCCTCTGTCGAAATAAAATATGTTATTTCAACCAAAAATTTATCCTACCAAATGCTAATATGCAGGGAAGCTTGCAGTTCGCCATCGATTATGCTGAAGATTATATATATTATGTACATATACTATTCCTACATGTATGTACATGTATTCCTCGACCATCAGGCCACACACATGTATACTACATGTACATGTGCGGGGCCCAATGATACATGTACACACATGTATACTACATGTACATGTGTGGGGCCCAATGCTCGGTGCCAAAGGTTTGGGGTTCGAGTACCGGCGGGGTGCCATAGATTTTTGTAGTGATTCATGATCCACTTAAACCGTAGTTCCCGGTCTAATGGGATCGTAGAGCGTTGTGGGGGTAGTGTTACTCTCGTCCGTAGTTTGTATCTTCAAGATGCACGTGCCCCTGGGTAGTGCTGAATGAGTAACAGTGGTGCAACCCTGGCTTATGGCATAAAGATTAACTGTCTCTGTATTGCCAGAATAGAACAACAACAACATATTACAGATGTCTGAAGCCGATACGATAATTAAACTCTAAAATATCCAAATACTGTATCAAAACTGCTTGAAAAGATATTGTTAAACATGCTATTTAATCTACTGAAATTAAAAATTTTCTTTCGATGTTAAAAGCAATTTTACTAGTAAAGTCCCTATTCTATAAGGCCAGCTGTTCTACTGTTTACCCTTTATGCCATAATCAGGGAGTTATCGATACTGAAATTAATAATCAACAGCCAATTTTTGGAAGATTTAGATTTTTATCTGCTATTAAACTCCAGGTAAATCCTAATTCAATTAATTTCTTTTGCAAATACAAGTGTAATCTGGCTCTATTATTTCGTAGGCGTCTTGGCAATTTTAATACTGAAATGAACTGAAGGAATTATCAGGCAGAATTTTATATGAATGCATTTAAAGCAAATATTTCAAATCATTATAAAAGTCGTGTTTCCTTTTAATTACAACAATTCCTTTTAAATAACCTGACTAAGCAAATATATTTACGAACATTTTAGAAAATGACTGAAAATAGTGTCTCTACTGCGAATGGAAATTTTTTTTGTGTGAAGGGTGTGGACAAAGGTTTTCTCAAAGAAGTAAATTGGAACAGCACAGGATGCGCCACTCAAGATTGAAACCTCATGAGTGCCACGTATGCAACAAAAGATTTCTGAGGAAGAGTAACTTAAAGCAGCATTTGCTAATACATGATGAAGTAAAACCACACAAATGTGAAATATGTGGAAGAGATTTTGTTCATAAAGTTAGTTTGCAATTCCACATGCTTACTCGCACGAAAGAGAAGCCTGAGAAATGTTCTGTATGTGGAAAGACTTTTTACCTATAAATCAAATTTACGTGAACAGTTGAGAACCCACACAAAAGAAAAACCTCATTCCTGTGAGTTGTGCAATGCGAAATTTTCTCGGAAGCATCATTTGCAAGGACATTATCGCATTCATACCGGAGAAAGATCTTATGTATGTGACTTTTGTCAGAAGGGATTTTCTGAAAAAGGAATTTAGAAAGTCATTTGCTAACTCACACCAAAGAGAAACCCCATGTGTGTGACACGTGCCAAAAGGATTTTCGCAAAAGGGGAATTTATCTCGTCACATGAAAACTCACACAAAATAAAAATGGCAAAATTTTTGTTGTAAATTAAAAATAAAATTTAATGACAAATACGGGAAAACGTAAGTATTCCTATGCATTTAAGTGTCACTTATTTTAATATTTTTAAAATTTTATTGTACAACGTCGCTCTTTCAAAATATAAATGCGACTTTTTATTGAAATGATGTGCACTGCTTTTAAATTTTAAAAATATTTTTACTTCATACTATTGAATCTTGGGTGGACGAAGTAACCTTTTAGGTTATAGGAAGAATCATTGCAAACCCATACAGTTTTCATTTATTATTGGGCAATTTTGGAATGAACGAAAAAAATTGTATTTAAAGCAGAAATGAATTTACGCAACTCAAGACTTTTATTGTATTCATATATTTTATTAAATTTGATAATTGTAATAATAATTTTAAAATGTTATGTGTGATTTTCGTTTTAAACTTGAATTTTTTATAATATAGGATATGTAATTTTAGTGTTTACTTAATTTTTTTCCCCTTTTGAATGTTTTTGTGTATAATTGATTTATTAAATTAATTTATAATATTTGAAATGGGAATTTTACAAAATATTTCATAATAGTTTATTGTGTAATAACAGAATTATTTCACAATATGGACGAGTCTCTTCGAAAGACAATGTATAATTTGCAGAATAATGTGTATTTCTAAGAGAAGTGTTGATTGTCTTCAAAATTTATAAATTTTATTTGTAATCAAACGTTAAAAGAAACACAATTATTGAAATAAATCTTATTTTTAATTTTTCGGCTATTTTTTTTCATTCATTAATTTCATTTAATGTTGATAAATTTTATTCATGTGACACAAAAGCTGCTTCATTTGCCTATATGTGTAGAAAAATGTTAACGATGTTTGAAATAACTGACAAGTGTAGGACACCCTGCCACTGCTTTTTCTATACATTCATAAATGATTTTTTTCTTGCTCGTATATGTGGATCTTGTAATTTTCATCTTGTGGAAGGGATTATGGGTGGAAGATATCTTATGATCTGGCACTGATCAATTTATTATGGCGAATTTAGGTTGCTCCATGTTGGGAAATAAATTTTATTTTATGATATGAAAGCAAACAATGTAAGTTTTATAGGCGGAAACGCATGCAACTAATTAAGATATGACGAGCGCTCGTTCAGCATTCACATTCCTTGTAGATGTTTCCCGCGGTACCTAAATAAATTGAATCTTAATTTGCACAAACAAGAGCAATTGAACCAGGCAGCTTAAACCGCATTTTCATCACGAAACTCTAATTGTAAGTACTTATTTTCTCACTGACATTTTTCGTAGAATTTTTTTTCTGTTTTAAATAAAAAATACCTGTATTTTATACTTGTTTTCAGCATTATACTGAGCGATTTTTTTTTTCAATAACTATTAGGTAGGTTATTTCTCTTCAAATAGTTTCTCAAAATCATTTATCATTTGATTTCTAATGAAAATGTAAGCCTTACTTATATACACTTTAACGTATTCAGTCAAACTTATCGTCCGCATCATTTCAGCCGAGATTTTTCCCACAGATGCATTATTTATCAAGATTTTTGCAGCAGTAATCCTTCTCATATACAATTGAAAATGGAATCAAGATACTTTGAGCGATTTATCATAGGGTCTAAAGTAAAAATTAAATTTTCTAACAAATGTCAAAACCTGTGAAAATGTTTCAATAAAATAAAAAGAAATTTTACAATATTACTCTAATAAAAGTTTCTATTGTGCAGAATCTTATAGCAAAAAAAAAAAAAGTTTCATTTAAATCGCGAATACATTTGTCGTGCCAGAAGTCAAATATGACGGCTAAAATTAATTGTACTATTTGCCATATTGCTGATGATTATGGCAAAATTTAGGATGTTATCAAAACTGTCCGCAGGAGAAAGCTCTATTTCAACAGCAAAAATTACATTGTATATATACAACACCTTTATTGTACACATACGTATATTCAATCCAATTTATATGCACCTCATTTTAATCGATTTGTTTCCAACAAAGTCCCATTTGTAAATTCTCCACCATAACTGCAGATAGTAAAAAGAATGGCAACAAAACTTATTATGTTTTCCTACAGCATGTAATCTTAAGACGAAAATATTTTCTCAATGTTTTTTAATATTTTTACTATTAATTAATTTTTTAATTGATTTACTGTATGCAATTATAAAAAAATGAAATTGTCAGAGAGTTTCAATAAACCGAGATCTGAATACAGACAGTTCCATTTTTTTCAATCGGGCTTCGCATTAAAAAAATACTATTAGCAATATTACGATTTTTTTAATTGCACATGACTAAATTTCTTATTAATTTGATTTAAAATAATGAATACTGATTAATAATAGTAATTATTACATTAAATAAACTACTTACAATCTTGGCTATTATAATATTAGATATATTTTCCACTGAATCTAAGGGATATATTTTTTATATTAATATTTGTATGGCTATGGCATAGCTGTTTAGTAAACTAATTCATTATTACCCATTTGTTTAGGATACAATTTGTATATGCAGTATTACGAGATGTTAACACAGAGTATTCAGCCAAAAGAAATCATAAAAGAAATAATCATACAGTAAAAAAATAAAAAATCGTAATTTGATTTAAATTTCATATACTAAAGATGGCAAACATTTGTTCGTAGACATCTAAATAAAATTCGTTCAATTAAATAACGTTTCGCGGAATTTTATGTGCTATGAAATGAATTAGTTCTCTTTCAAGTTATCGAATTGCGAGATTTTTTTCAATTTAAAGTAGCCCAAACAAAATGTACAAAGGAGTTGGGTTATGTGGAAGACTATAACAATGAGAAACTCCTTCGAATCCAATGACTGGAAAGCTTTCATTTCAAATGCTGTAGCATTTTAAAATGTGATGTGACAGCAGACAAGCAGTATTCTGGGTAGTTATTTAACATGTAATTAGTGTTCTGTAACTATTTTAGTCGCCTTCTACTACATGCATGGAAAAAAAGTGGGACCATTCGAACCCGGACCCACACGGGTGACTGAACCTTTTTTTCTAAGTGTATTTTTAATCAGGGGTATATTTTACACAAAATTTAATTGAAATTTATCATGGCTGAAATTAACCTGACTTAGTCTCAGATATAGGATTATGCGAAAATAAGAAGACATTTTGTACTATTTAATAGTCATTGTATGTTCCTTAGGAACTAGTATAAATATTAGAAAAGTATTCCGTAAAATGGATTTTTAAAAATGTTTGCCCGTTTTTAAATTTTTATGAGGGTTTTCTTTTTTACCTTTCCATGGAATATATATATATTAAAATATCCATGAACTCCTACCGGGCTTTTACCGCATTGCGACCTCAAAAGGGAAACAACTGCATTTATCCTATCAATTTGTACATAAAAAGAAGGCTTATTAGCAAATAAAATATTTTTAATTATTCATCTCCTAATTTTTTAACATTAATTTGATTAGGGGATTCAAGGATATATGTAGGGATAGCTTAAACTGATCAATTAAATTAACGCACATAATACTATTTAGTGGAGGACTGGCATACATTAATTTAGAAAAATTTAAAGAATTATTGCTCATTACTCACAGGCGTTGATTTAGAACTAAATAAGACATCGTATTTCTTTCAATCTAGATCTATTAATATGAGAATTACTTTAACTGCTTAAATTTCGTTTAAAATTTTACGGTTTAGCGCACTATTTAACCCAAGATTATTTACACACTGTAATATTAAGAAATACCGTAGTATAATTTAGAAATATTATTGAATAACTTGCAGAATTCGGCAGGAGAATTTTGTTCGCTGGTACGTTTTTACACTCGGGAGGGGCATATCTTTCGATAGAGATGTTACCTTTTTGAAGTAACTCCGCACAATAGTAGCAACATGCAACAGGAAAAAAAAAAAAAATATTAGAAGGGGTATAACTATTCTTTTAAAAATATCGAAATAAATTTTGCTTATTAATTCTAAAAGGAATAACTCAGATACATGATTATGCGAATTTCGAACTTTCTATATATTGGTGAGCCTATATGTTCGCAAGTATTGGTTTTAATGCTATTAAATTTACTACGTATTGAAGACATTTAAAAGTTTTCTTGTTATTTAATTCTTAGGGTATGTTTACTTTTTTCATGGAATATGTACAACATAAAATGTCCGTGAAACTCGTAGTCGACAATTGTCCTTATCCTATGAACCTATATATATAATTGTAGCCATTCATCATCTGAAAAGTTTGTATTTGTTATCCTTGTTTTAGTATTTATTGTGTTGTTTTTCTTATCCCATTTGGTCGACAATAACACCTAGAATAAGAACCGTGACGAATCACGATTAAGTTGAAAATTGCAGCTTCTTTTCGCCCGAAGATATGGGATTTAAAAAATGTATTAGTCTGACGTTTCTCTAATCGGTTCTGCACCCTGGCACTGGGAAGATAAATGAGAGAACATTTTTAATTTACATTTAAATTTAAAACATTAAAAATATTTCATTAAACATATTTAAGGCTTAAAAAGTAATCATCCTATTCGTTTCATGCAAAGTATTAAAAAAATGGGAATTTTACCACATAGGATTCTGGTGAAATTTGCGCCAATTTGGCGAAAACTTTGTTAAGCTTAAATTGATGCTATTTCTTCGGAGTGAACTTTGTGGCGAAAATATCGCCAAATTCTGGATATATATTCTTTTGATTATATGTTTTGATTAAAATCTATTATTATTATTTTTTTATTATTTTTATTTTTTATTATAACTAATATCATGTTTTAAATTAAAACATTTAAAATATCACGCATATTTATTTTAATAGATTAAAATTTGTGTAGAATATTACTATTATGTTAGTTAATCTCTAAAGTTAGTGTAGAAGCGACTATTATGTTAGTTAAAATAATTACTTACTCTTGGATACCAATTAATGGGCAATAGTGTAATTATTGTTTTGTATTCGAAAACATGACATTTTATAAATCTAGGGTTTTCGATATTCCATGTTTAATAGCTATTTTCTAGCAACTACAGAAAAAAAATAGCGAAAAGTGGTAAATAAGATGTCGTGGAAGGATTCAAGAAATAAGTAATTTCTGTCCATTCACATGAAAAAAAAAAACTATTTATCTCAAAATTCACTATTATTAACCCCGTTACTGTAATTTCTTTTAAATAATGATTTTTTTCCTAAGTTTCCAACTGAATTACATATTAATTTTTAGTAACTGGCCTACGAATTAAATAATAAAAATTATAATTATTGTGTGGAGTGTTGCAAATAATTAATATGAGAGAATATTGGAGAAATTTCGATATTATTGGAGAATATAGAATTCATACAGCTTTGCTTATCTAACGCTTTTTTCATTAATTGCAGCACTAAATGTAAGAAATTAGTATTTCACAAAAAAGAAAACTATATATAGAATAATATTTTTATTAAAACGAATATGAGCGTTATTAAGAAATATAATATTTTTTCCGTCTAAACTCGTACCAATTTGTTTATTCCAAAATAATGTAGTTTAACTTTCAGCTACAACAGAGGTTCAGTATTATATATTTCTTTTACGTTGCACATATTTAATAATATTTATAATTTAATTTCTTACAATTTTATTTCTTTCACCATTTTAAAAATTATTTAGAAATGCACAATTTTACAAAACTTAAAACAGTTTTGGTTAAAAAGAATGTGGGATTTTTCAAATAGGCGTGCTATTTGACTTTGGCACCAACTGAACGAAAAAGTGGTTACTATTATATTCAATTGGAGACACTAACCACTGTTTTGTGTTTGGCGCGGAATTTGGTGACGAAAAATTCGCAAAATCCTAGGATTAAATTGGCACTAAATGGATTCTCGGTTGACTAGTACCCTATATGGAAGTCTTGCCAATTGTGTTAGATTAGGACTATTCAAAACCCAATTTAATAAAAACTGAAAAAAAAAATCCCTTACGTTTCCTACATTGTTTCTTTTTTTTTAAAAAAAAAAATATTCATGGTAAATTTCGAGTAGTTTTGACTAGTAATTTTCGAGTAATTTCATAAAAATAATGGCTTTAAGAAGTATCGATGATCGTTAAGTTTTCTCATGCTGACTAAATATTATTAACTAGCATAGATTGGCGACATATATCTACAGCATTTTAATAGTTGAAATCTCGAAATACATTTCACAAAACCGACTAATTATCCTTCAACTTTAATTCACCATTTTTCGTCCATATGAAAGAAAAGTGACATAAATAAAAATTCTTTTTCGCTTGAATAACTCCATGTAAAAAGCGTGTCAAACACTACCCGTAGTACTTTAATTGTCTATTACTTGGCCGTATTTTTACGTTTGTAGGAAAAATGAGCTCATCTAACAAAAAAGTGCAGAAATAATTTGTCAGTCTGAAATAAAAGGAAAAGTATTATAGAGAAAATATTTGTAAACATGTAAATAAATGCTGAGCTACAGTTTTTAATATTACTAGTTTGATAAAATTTTTGATTTGCTTGAATTATCATGTGAATTTTGGGTTAAAATCTAGAATCGTTTACCCTTTGTGCCAAACACATCGCCAAGTTGCCAAGTCGGTAAGTAAGCATAGAAATAGAATGCTCCAGGTAGTTTGTGCGGTAAAATATTGCCAAAATCCATCACTGGGTTGACAAATCGCCAAGTAAACAAACGAAATGGCTGCCGAAGTTCGGTGTCATTGTAAAATGCTATTTCGCCAAAATTTAAAGCCAAATAGTGCTATTATGCCAACATTAGTAGCCAAATGGCTATTACGTCAAAGTATTTATAAAGTACGGAAATAAATTGTTAGACTGAAATCAGAGGAAAATATTGTAGGGAAATTATTTGTAAATATGAAAATAAACGTTGAGCTTTAGTTTTTATTATTATTATTAGTTTCATAAAATTTTTGATTTGCTTGATTTATCATGTAAATTTTTTTCTCGAAAGAATATATCAAATATATACACTGTACAAAGCAAAAAAGATTATTAATTTCCAAAAAATATGATATATTTGCTGATTTCAGCTAGATATTTGGCAGTTTTTCCGATAGATTTGACAAAACTTATGACGAAAGCTCCAAAGTATATAATCACTTTAAAGTTCTCGGACCCTTACACTAAAAAAATGTGGTGACCCTTTCATCAAACCCTTTCTTAAACATGGTAAATAACGTTTGTAAATAAGACACCGTTTGAAGTTGAAAATTCTAAAATTATTAAAACCAGGCAACTTAACTTTTGCATTTATGCATATATAGGGTCCTGATGGCGGTGGCTAGCATTCAGGCACTCCGGTGCCCTGGTTTCGGGTTCCGAGTCCCGGCAGTGTCATGGATGTTTGTATTGGTTCAAAATCCACTTTAAACAGTAGGTTCCGGCCCAGTATGGTTGTAGAGCGTTGGAAGTAGGGCTGGCAGCCCTACTCTCTAAAAAAAGAAAACATCTCCTGTCTCGAAATCTGCTAGTAGCACAGACGGCCTTGGCCCATTGCGCCATTGATGATGAGGATGATGAATATGCATATAAAATTAAGGTAACGAAGGATATTATGAAAATAAAATTGAATATATAGTATTAAAATTATTTTAATAAAAGATGAACCTGATGCTCTGCTATCAATGAGAGCCTGGTGGCCGAGTGGCCAGCTCTCTGGCGCTCAGTATCACAGGTTTCGGATTCGAGTCCCGGCAGTGGCATGGATGTTTGTGAATGGTTCAGGAATCTACTTTAAACTGCTAGGTCCCGGTCTGTTTAGCCTAAAGTGAGCACAAGATGACCGTAGAGCGACAAACCAAAACCGTAAAAAGAAAAAACAACTCCTGTCTCGAAATTCTGTCAGTAGGCAGACGGCCTTGGCCCATCATGAGGATGTTGTGCTAATGATGATGAGATGATTATGTGCATAAAATTAAGATAACAGAGGATACTATAAAAAAATAAAATTGAGGAATAATATTAAAAATTATTTTAATCAGAAAGATACATCTGATGCACTGCTATCAGTGAATGAAGAGAACGAAAATAAAATTAATTCCTACTTTTTTTTTATTCTAATTAAACTCCCCCAATACAACATCCCCTCTTGATACGTCCCCTAGGGGATAATGGAACCCTGTCTCCCACTTAAACATCAGAAAATGAAAAAAATATTTAGCTATTTACTTGATTATATGCTTTTCTAATTGAACAAGGAATTAAATGAGGAGACAGGAACCTAGAAACAAGTAAAATAATAAAAAAAATTTGCAAATAATTTTCATTCATTTTTTTTAAGTTTATCTGGCGCCCTCTATTGGTAGATACATGCAACTTAATTCTAAAAAAAAAAAAACTAAAATGAATTCCTTAAATTTAATTACTGAATGAATATTTAAAAAAAAAAAAACTGTATTAACATTCAGTGTTCTCCACTACAAATTGCAAAAAATGCATTTGAACTTGAGTGGAGGAATAAAAAGTATTTCATGAACGATTGAAAATTTGAACTAGATATAAAAAGACAGAGTGTGAGCTAATAGAAGGAACTGAATTAAAAAATGAATAAAATATTTGGCTATTTACTTGATTGTATACTTTTCTAATAGAACAAGGAATTAACTGAGACAGGAACCTAGAAATAAAGAGGTCAAATCATCGGAGGGATGGAAAAATCCCCACAAGTTCGCTATCGCCGCTGTTTATCCTGCTTTTTGCTGCTCCAGAAATGGCAGAAGCCATATCGCTCCGTCGCCATGGCAACCAGACAGTTCCTGTCGGTCGGCTTGAAGGTATCGTCGCCGTTGGCGACACAGAACGGGGTCCTCTCAGATACATTTTAAGTAAACGAATCTTAATTGAAACTAAGTTTTCCCGCAGATTAAAAACACAAAGGGAGCTTATAAATTTACAAAAAATAATACATGGTTTCAATTTAAGAAGCAAAATGTATTTGTTGTTGTTGTTGAATTGGATGTTTTCTTATTCATACTGTTGACTTGATTTTGTTCTACTAATCTTAATAAGCATTGTGGAAAAAGGTCTTTTAAATTCTTGTTTTGGTTGCTTTTAAGGTGATTTTGTTTAAATAAAACAATTTGTTTTTTAAAAATTAATTGTCTATTTTTTTTAAATTTTTTAAAAACAATTGAAAAAAAAAAAGCACATTGGCATTTGTGGATATTGTTGATTTTATGGATATTGTTTATATAATTAAATAATAAATGTATATGTCAGAAAACAAAATGTATATATTATGAATTAAATGCATTCTTTCTTCTTTCTTTTAAATGCATTCATTATTCATTATGTTGACTAGAGTTTAGTTGGACTAATCCTAATAAACATTGTGGCAAAAGGTGTTTGAAATTCTCGTTTCGGTTACCTTTAAGGTATTTTTTTTTTTTTTAAATAAAACAATTTGAATAGACAAAAAGTAAAAACAAAATTGGTATTTGTGGGAAAAAATGATCGGATTTGTTTTGATTTGTGTAACAGAAACATGAATTATAAATGTAAAAATATCATTTTTTCCTAATGCAGCTGAAATACAGATACAGTTAATCTTTACGCATAAGCAAGTGCTGCACAGACGTTTCACTTAGCACTACCCAGAAGGTGCGTGTAGCTTGAAGATAAGCTTTCCGACGCGGAGTAATGCTACCCCGCAACGCTCTAGGATTCTGTTAGACCGGTTCAAAAATGGATTCCGAACTACTACAAACATCCATGGTTCCGCCGAGATTCGAACCCTAAACCTATGCCACCGAGCGCTTGACACCGGGCTATTCAGACCACGTATATATGGTTATATATATACTACGTGATATAATGATATATGTATGTGTGTCGGTTTATTGCTGATATATTTAGTTCGGTTGTATAGCGGTTTTTCTCTGTCTGTGTCAGAGGCAAAGCAAAACAGCTATACAACCGAACGACAATTTTATCTAAGTTTTACTGTATTTGAATTTTAAACAATTGTGATACAAAATTATAAAATAATGGGAAAGCAAAAAAATCAAAGCAAAGGAATTTGATCAATTAATAAAATTTCAGGTAGAGGATGATTTTTACCTAAATGCAATAATTTCCTTTTAAATATTGCTATCATTATTGGCACAATTGATGAAACATCAATGCTGATCAATTTATGAAACACAACAAGAAAACATCTCTTGTCTCGAAATCTTCCTGCTGCCAAGGCCCTTTGCCTGCTAGCAAATTTCGAGACGAGTTGTTTTTATTTGTACTGGGTTGTTAGCCATGCGTCCAACGCCCTATAGTCATATGAGACCGGGACCTACTGTTTAAAGTGGATTCCGAACTACTACAAACATCCATGGCACCGCCGGGACTGAAAACCAAACCAGTGCGCTAGTCACTCGGCCCTTTTAAATACACAATGCCAAATTTTTTTCCTTATAAATTAAAAATTTAAAAATGTTTCTATGGCTTATCTAGAATAGTTCTAATTGTGCACCTATAACGCGCTGATAATATGAAGCCTAAATTCTATTTTTTTCACCATGTTCTTCGTAACATGACTGTTTCAGTAATGGATATAGCTTTTACGATGCATGCTTTTCAGTCTGTCACTTAAGATTGCGCACGGCAGCGGATATATCGGTTGTAGTTAGTTCTGCAAATGCAGTCTGTGTTGTAAAATATTCATAATTAAGGTTCTTATGTAACTTGTTCATTACAGTCATTTTCAGAAAAGGGTAGAATTGATGGAGATTGTGGCAATGGAATGTGTATCATGGGATTGTGGAGACTGTCTTGCTTCAGGCTGTCTGATAGGAGTTTTCGGGTTCTCCCCCCTCACCCCATCTATCTGACACACAACAGAGAATAATTTTCCCTGAAATCACTATCCTCATTTAACGCCGATTGTTAGTGGCATGCATATGTGAAACTCGAGACTGTATGCAGATATACCTAAAAAAAAAAAAATGGTTGAGGGCAGAAGCCGATGTTTCACAATAAATGGTGGGTGGCAGAGAGGCCGATGTATCACAAAAAAGGGGGGCAGAGGCTGATGTTTCGAAAATATGGTGGGGGACAAAGGCCGGTGTATCTCTAAAAATGGTGGGTGGCAGAGGCTGATGTATCGCAAAAAATGGTGGATAGCAGTGACCGATGTATCACAACAAATTATTGGTGGCAGAGGCCGATGTATCTCTAAAAATGGTGGGTGGCAGAGGCCGATGTATCTCTAAAAATGGTGGGTGGCAGAGGCCGATGTATCGCAAAAAATGGTGGATAGCAGTGACCGATGTATCGCAAAAAATGTCATTGACAGAGGCCGATGTATCGGAAAAAATGGTGGGGGCCAGAGGCCGACGTATCGCAAAAAGTACTAAGGAATAGAGGCTGATGTATCGCAAAAATATCATTGACAGAGACCGATGTATCGCAAAAAGTACTAAGGGTTAGAGGCTGATGTATTGCAAAAATGTTGGATAACAGAGACCGATGTATCGCAAAATAGGTGGGGAACAAAGGCCGACGTATCGCAAAAACAATGGTTGGTCGGGGGCAGTTTTAAAGCTACAATCCATACAATAATCCTATTGGTAACTTTGAAAGTCTACATAATTAAAAAGAAATTCATCAGAAAAAATTTACCTGCATGAATTGCATTAAACTCCCTTTCAACATGTATCTGCCCCTCCCTCTCCTTCCGCCGCGGGCGGATGACGCCCCACAGATTAAGAACCACTGTCTCAAACGATAAACCCCCCTGCTGGCAAAGGATTAGAAATCCCGGCCTGTCATCCCCCGCGACGGAAAGAGAGCTCAAATTTAGGCACTGTGGCAGTTCCGATTACAAGATCAAGCGAAAAAGCTTTTTGGTCGTACAGTAAGTTAAGTTAATGTATTGTACATTGCATCAAATTGCACAATTGCATTGGCCATACCATGCTGAATATACCGGTTCTCGTTAGATCACCGAAGTCAAGCATGATTGGGCGCGGTCAGTACTTTGGGTGGGTGACCACCTGGGAACACCGCGTGCCGTTAGCATTCACAAATTTGGGACCTGAATGGCCGAGTGTCTAGCGCTCTGGCGCTCGGTGCCACAGGTTTCGGGTTCGAATCCCGGCGGTGCCATGGATGTTTGTAGTGGTTCGAATCCACTTTAAGCCGTAGGTCCCAGTCTCCTATGACTGTAAGAGCGTCACGGGAGCCAAAGTCAGACTTCTACCTACGGGTGCTCCATCACAACAGAAGCTGCTTCTTCCCCCTCAATCATGAGTATATATGGGCTCGTGGGCTTGGTCAGCCAAGTGGGATAAGAAACAACAACAAACAAAACAAACATTGCATCACATTAATTATTATACCTACAAAATAAAATAAAAAATTAGTTGAATAGCAACATATATTTTAACGTCTCGTGATTTTGCTTAATTATTATTCATGTATAAATTCATTTGCATTTAAAAATCGGTATATTTATAGGTGAAACAGCAAAATATAATGTATTATTGTGTGTCATCATAACTGGCTCGACAGCCCGTATGCCTTCTTTAAAAGATTCATCCAGGCTGTGCTCCTCTTGGCCGTGGACCTCCATTTTTGATCTGAATAATATTAAAATCAGAGTCTGTAAACAGTCGACCCATCTCTTTTGCGGTCTTCCCCTGGGTCGCTGTCCAAAAGGGATTGCATTGAAAACCCTCAAAGCAGCTCTATCACTTTTCCATTCTTACGAGATGACCGACCCATCTCATTCTGTTCAGTTTCACACATTTTAGAACGTCAATATCTCTAAAAAGTTTGTAAAGCTTGAAATTGTATCTTCTTCGCCCATTTCCATCGTCATGGATACCACCAAAAATAGTTCGTAGCCCTTTTCTTATTATTGTATGTATAAAATATAATCATTCATATAAATATAATGTATATGTATGTGAATTATAATACATGTTGTAGCGGCCTGATTGAAAGGTTCTGGTTTTTGATACTACAGGCTTCAGATTCGAATCATGGTGGTAGCATGGCGGTTTGTAGGTGGTTCGAATCCCCGTTAAACTGTAGGTCCCGGTCTGATTAGCCTAAAGTGTGCACAAAATGACCGTAAAGCGACAAACTCACTCTCGGAATTAGCGATGATTGAGCTCATATGATCTGATATATTAACAGTTGGTGTAACTAAAACTTTCGACATATTCAAGCATTTTTCGCTCAAATACTGTTGATTTTTTGGTTTGTCGCTCTACGGTCATTTTGTGCACACGAGGGCTAATCAGACCGGGACTTACAGTTTAGTGGATTCCGAACCACCAACAAACAGCCATGTTACCACTAGGATTCGAACCTGAAGAAGTCTGTGGTGCCAAAAGGTCAGAGTGCTAGCCGATCAGGCCACCAAACACTGCTGATGAATGAAGCCATGTACGATTAATGGTTTTGAATAGCTATTTTATTCGGTCTTTGATATTATATCAACGATAACTTTATTTTTTCCATACATGTCTTTGCCATCATTTGTAGTGGCAAATTTTAATTTTCCATTACAGATTTTTTACCACAGGCTTCACATTCGAATCCTGGTGGTAGCATGGCTGTTTTTGTTGGTGGTTCGATTCCACTTTAAACTGTAGGTCCCGGTCTGGTCAGCTCGTGTGCACAAATGACCGTAGAGCGACAAACTAAACTATGATAAATGTTGTAGTTCACAGGAGCAGTAAATCAAAGCTGATTAAGTCGTGTACCACTCCGATTGGTCAGGCGAAAATTGGAAATGTGGGGAAGGGGTCGTCAGGAGTGGGGGGGAGAGAAGGGAGTGTGGTGGAACGGAAACGAGGTTGTTGAGAAAAAAACGTTCTAGCAGTGAATATTAGAGGAAATTGAATCCTCTTTAACACAATAATAAAAAAAAAAATCACTGAAATCGGCTATTACTTAGAATATGTGAAAAATTCCCCCCTCCCCCGCAAATAAAATGGGGGGAAGGTAAACTTTTGTGATTTTCGGACCCCGAAAATCATTCCTTATTCGATTTTATTGAATAACTTGATTGATAACAAATAAAAAATGGGGGGGAAGGGGATAAACTTTAGCGATCAATAACTTGATTTTTTTTCATGCTGGCACTAAATCACTCGTCAAAAACGTTTTCTATTTTTACTAGATGTTTTTTTCCCGTGCCTACTGACTGAATATGAATTAATTGTGTTAATTTATGCCGCAGCGTAGATTCAGCGTTATTCAAGGTGTACTACATTGTACCTGCTACATTATATCCATATTGTGCTACCATTACTTAATACGAACCTCTCCAGTGGTGGCACTGCCTGACGGCCAATTGGCTAACGCTTTGACCTTTGGTACCACAATCTTTGAATCCCGACGGCGGATGGATATTTGTGAGTTTTTCGGAATCCACATTAAATTGTAGGTCCCTGTCTAAATAGCACAACGTGCACAAAATGACCGTAGAGCGACAAACCAAACCAATCTCCAATGATAGCATCTGGCACATTTGAACCCTCTCCTTCCACGACCCCAGTGGGAAGATTTTCCGTTCAAAAAAATACAAAATTATAAAATTTCTAAAAATATATATATATATTTTGTTTAATTAAATATTATTTTTAATTAAAAATATTCAAATTTAATAATATAACATAGCATTAAATATATAAGAAAATTTATCTTTTAAACTTTCAAAAATTTTATTTTAAATATGCATTATTAAATAATGTAAACCAACGGTTTAAATAAAAATCTGGTAATTGTTTATACTACATAGATAAATAATGTTGCTATCTAAAGAAAATGTAAAAATCTTTTTTTTTGTATGTGCTTTTGTGAGGTTTGACTGTTTTGTATTATAACTCCGGATTTATAATAGTCCCATTTAGTTGAAATATTTCCATGTTTTATTCTCATCAAATACTCAAATTTTTATTCTGCTAAACAAGAGTTATATATTGACTATCAACTTGCATCTTTTCTGCGTCTCAAACTGCCAGTGAAACTTTACACGACAAAGATGTTCAGTCGATATGAAATCTAGCAAGTTTCTTTGGATTAATTAAATTTAATGGGGAAATATAAAGTATTATAACAAGTATATCATCTAAAAATAATTAACCCATTTAAAAACACTATAAATAAAATACTTTTATTATAATTGCCATTTTAAATAATCATAGTCTTTTATAAGATATCAATCCAAATCTAATGTATTCTAACATATAAAATTAAAAAAAAAAGTGAAAACTTACAAAAAATTTCATTTAGCTATTTTTATAACACATTTATCATTATCAATCTTGCTTTGTAAAACTTATTTTCTTTGTGAGATTTTGCAACTGAAATATTCTCAAATTTTAGTTCATAAAACAATGAAATTTATTTTGATTTTTTTTTTCAATATATTAAAAATTGTACTTGTATTTAGTATTGTATGGTTAGTATAATCTTTAGAACTTAAAGAGATATCACTATTTTTATTATTTATTAATTTTTTTTTCATTTATTATTTCATTTTTTATTTTATTATTATTATTATTATTATTATTATTATTATTATTGACATCATACACAATTATCACAGATAACACTACATTTTAATTATAATAGTTATACTATTATGTTATGAAACTTAACGTATTAATTAGAAATAATATAATTTTGTATTTTGAAAATTTGGAATTCATGTTATAAATGTTTAAAAACTAAATTTCAAACTAAAAAATAAGATCAATTTACGCATAAATAATGAAATATAAAAAATGATTAAATAAATTTTCATTTAAATCAGCAAACAAATTGATAAATAATAAAATTTCAAGTAGTGTCATTCTTTCATTTTATTGAATAATAAACTAAAATTTAGCTGAGAAAAAAATTGTCTGCTTGCATTCCTATTTTTCAGTTAATATAATTTATTCAAATTTGTATTATTCAATGAATAATTAAAATAATAAATAAATTTAAGAACATATTAAATAAGATATAATGAATAAATTAATAACTAAATAAAAACTCTTTGAATCAGCAAGTAAATTGATAAATAATAGAATTTCAAATATCATTCATTTACTGTGGCTTTTCATTTTAATGAATATTAAATTGTGAATTAATTGAAAAAAAAATCGTCTGCTTTCAGTTAATATAATTTACTCGCATTTGTATTATTCAATGAATAATTAAAATAATTAATAAATAAGTTAAAGAATATATTAAAAACATATAATTAATAAATTAATAATCAAATAAAAATTAAATAAAAATTCCTTAAATCAGCAAATAGATTGATAAATAATGTAATTTCAAGAATCATTCCTTTACAACGCTTTTTCATTTTAACGAATAATAAATTAGAAATTAGCTGAATAAAATCGTCTGCTTTCGTTACTAAATTTTTCAGTTAATATAATTTATTCGAACTTTGGTATTTAAATAATAAATAACAAATTAATTAAATAACATATTAAAAAAAAATATAATGAATAAATTAAAGAATAAATGAATAATTAAATAAAATTCTTTGTATCAGCAAATAAATGGATAAATAACGGAATTTCAAAGTGTCAATCATTTACTATGCTACGCTTCATTTTAACGAAAATTAAATTAGAAATTAGATGAAAAAAAAAAATCGTCTGCTTTCGTTTTTCTGTTAATATAATTTATTCGAATTTGTATTATTCAATGAATAATAATAAAAATTAATGAATAATTTAAAGAATATATTAAAAAGATATAATAAATAAATTTTAAAGTAATAAACGAATAATTAAATAAAATTCTTTAAATCAGCAAATTAATTGATAAATAATGGGATTTTAAGTCTCATTCATTTATTAAGCTTTTTAATTTATTTACGAACATTAAATTTAATTAATAGTTTAAAAAATCGTCTGTCAATTCTTTTACTTTTTAATTTCTAATTTTGTATAATTAAAAAAAAAATTGAATGGTATTATATTATCTAAAGTTTTCTGGTTATTTAGCAAATGCCCATGACTAAATTGATAATTTTATCATTGCACGAAATGATAATTTTATCATGCACGAAATCCTAAATACAATGCGGGATCAAATTTAACCAGTTTCGTTTGTGTGCCATTTTCAAACCGTATAGCGCCTGTGGCGAGGTTAATAAGAAACCTTCCACGTGATAAAAAAAGGAAAAAAGAAAGAATAAAAAAAGTGTGAGGGAAAAAGCAGTAGGGAAAAAAATTAATAAATCGCAGAAGAGGAACTTTTATCATTGGGTGAACTGCTCAGCTATCGTCTGTCTGCCATCCGTTAAGACCAGTTCAATGGGTTGGCATTTCATTCTTTTTTTTATTTTCTTTTTTCTTTTTCTTAATCACGCAGACGAAAGAAATAGGAAGATGTATTCCATTTGGAAGTTCAGAATTTATCTATTTTTTTTTTAAAGAGTCTTTAATGGCGGCGGGTTAATTAAAGCGTACGGGACAGATTCTGTCTTCCGCATTGCTATTAGGGTTCTTTGAAGAAGTGCGCATGCGTGATGATAAGAGCTCTCGGGGAGGGGGAGGGAGAAGAAGGGGGAGCTGATGATAATAATAGAGATAGTAGAATCGATGTGAAGCAAAATGATTCAGTTTTCCTTTAGGCGCATAGTCTTGAATGGCATGTTTTGATAGAAAGATTAACGGACATTTTGTTTTTTTTATTCTTTTTTGTTTTTTAATGTGATTTAGATAGAAGAAAAAGTTAATCATGTTTTACAAACTATTCTGCAAGTATCATTGCAGTGAGTCGCCTCCTTGACAAAACGTCAGACAAAAATTCTATTTCTATAGAGTTGCACAAAAATAAAAAATATTTGAATGCAGGATTTTTTTATTTATTTATTTATTCGGTTTATTTATTATAATATAGAACCATATACATAATAAAATAATTTGTATCTTCAAAAATTATTTTAATAAAGTTTATATGAAGATAATAATACTTTTAATGTGAAGAAAAAAGAAATAAAAATAAGCCATTCTTTTTCAATTCCTTCTATTGATGAAATCACACATCACACTCTCCCTATATATATCTTGTTCAAATTTTCGATCGTTCATAAAATATTTCTTCTACTTCATCCACTGAGTTCCCAAAACACATTTTTTGAATCCTGTAGTGATGACACTGGATGTTAATACAGTTTTGTCAGTTCATCAAAATTAATTTAATTAATTAACACTTTAATCTTTTAGATTTAAGTTGCATATATACCAATAGATGGCGTCAGATAAACTAAAATAATGAGTCTGAAAACATACTTTAAAGACTTCTGCAGCATAAAGAAAAAGCAGGAACTGGTTTCAAAAAAAAATTTTTACATACTTGTTTAAAAATAAAAAGTGACGACCTTGCAAGTTTGGATGATATAACAATAGCTGTATTTTTACCACTGAAAGTCTAAGAAATAATCATGTGGCTAAACAATACCCAGAACGTACTAGCAAATAATTAACGAATTTATAATTTAGCCGTTTTATATTTCTATGAAATATAATCAGCAAATATTTGTCTGTTTTTATCATAGTTAACAATAATAAACAATTATAGTAAACAAAAATAAATTATTTGATATTTTTTTCGACGTAGAAAAAGGTTTTTAAATTGCATAAAATTTTTTAATTTATTTGTTTTTAATTCAAAACAATGGATATAAAAACGGAACTTCTTATTGATAAAAGTACTTCCCAGAAGACACTGAATTTCCCAGAAATACGTTACTCGATATTTTAGAGAAAGATAATGCATAGAAGAGTGTTTTTAGTTTTGCAGTTTTTTTAAATCGACTTCATGAGTTCGTTTATATTTGAGCCTAAAAATGCTTCCTTATCGCAGATTTCTTCTTGCTCCTTTTTTAATTTCCTTTATCACACACATGAAAGACTTTTTTTTTTTTTTTTTTTTTTCGTGGTTACCATTCATGACGACCTTGAATAAAGACATGCAATTGTCATATTCCATACCAGAAATAAAATCCTGAGCCTATTTTTGAATTTCTCTGTTAAGGTGTCTGCTAGTTTGAAGTTTATCAGTAGTTTTGCCAATTTTCAGAATTTTTTTTTTTTTTAAGTTCCTCAAAACCAGCACCACCAAAAATCGTCTACATTTCATTGATATTTTCAATCAATTTTTCTTCATCGAAATTTTTATTTGACTGTTCTATAATTAAATTTTAATTTCTTACCATGCCTGTCGAAATTCTTGATTATTATAAGAATGATAAACATTTTTCACTGTTTGGTTAGCTCGGTGCATTAGTATATATATATTATGTTATTTTTGGATGCTTCTGATTTATGATGGTGGCCTCAAGCTTCTGACTTTAAACACTGTGAAAAATATTGTATTTTAAACTACTTCATACTTAAACCATTGCCAATATTTGCTTTCAGGAAGAATTTTTTTTCAAAACTGTAGTTTAACTTTTTATCAAACCCAAATTTTTATTTTATGTGCATAAAACAAGGAACAACATAATTATTATTACATACAAAAATTATACTTCAGTAAAACTGATTTTCGTTTGTTTTTTAAACTAAATTTTACTAATTTTTATTGATAATATTTATTTACAGAAATAAATTTATTTGGCTATTTTACATTTACTTAAAATTAAATTACTGTTTTATTATATTACTTAAAATTAAAAGATTCGATTTTCACTTAATATTGTTAATATTGTTGAAATGTTTTTCTATTTGAAAATTTATTTAAGTTTTATTTTAAAAACTTTAAATACCTCTAACATATTTTACTTACTGGCTATCTCTCATATGTTTACATACAAAACAAATTTTAATATCTTATTGATTTGATTGTATCACTCTCTGAAATGTAACGTACTGATTTTTTTTTATTTAGTTCCATCAATCCTGAACTTTGCTCTGCAATTAATTGTGGACATTTCTTGTTATTTATTTATTTGTTTATTGGATCTATATTGCTACATTTGTGTGATTGTATACGCCCCCTTTTATTTTGTGTACAGACAGCAGCGGCTGAAACAGCTCTTCCTTTCGCGATCGCCTTTCAATCCGGGTTCCAAAAATCCATCACTGCCAGCACTTTCACCCTGGTGTGATAAAGGAAAAGCTAGCACTATTTTTTTTTTTATTCAATGATCATAGAGTTATAGTAAATCAAATATTCGATCCACTACGCATCTATTTTGTGTGGCAAAAAAGTGAATACGTTAGGAAATTTTTCCGAAATTGTTCGTAAAATTTTATCCAGTATAATGTACTAAGTTAAATATGGCGCAAATTTGTCCCTATTAAATCATTTGGGCTGCATGTAATATTATATCCATATCAAGTGTTACAAAATGTAGTTCATCTTTTTTTTTAAACTAGTATTTTTTATTTTTTTAATCCTGTGGTCTATGATCATCAAATTTTTCGTTATTTTCTTTTAGATATGATTCTTAAATTTAAAGAGAAAGTGATTTTATGGTATCTAATATGTAAGATTCTTACATAATATTTGTACTGTTCTATTGAATATTAGTGGGATGTGGTAATTTTTTTGTAATTTAATAATTGCTCTTTCTTCCTATTTTCTATGGAATTTATAGGTTTATATTCTTTTCTTTTATTTTAACATTCCTTCATCACAAGTGAATTTACAATGCCTAAGATTAATATAATTTGTTTAAAAATAAGATGAGTTTATATATTTAGCCTGACGTCTGAGCATTTCGCGTCCGGTGCCACAGCACAGGTTTCGGGTTTGAGTCCTGGTGGTGCCATGGGGACTTGTAGTGGTTTGGAAACTATTTTAAAAGGTCCCGGTGTTCTATGACTGTGGGCATAGGGCTGGAAAACCCTATCCCGTAAAAAGGAAAACATGTCCTGTCTCGAAATCTGCCAGTAGGGAAGACGATCTTGGCTCACCATGGGTTGTTGCGCCGCCTATCAAGAATATATATATATATAATCAACTTAATTATCTAGTGAATATTTTTAATAAATGAATATCATAGTTATATATAATATTACTGCAATATATTCTTATTTTCTGCAAATACAGAAAATCATTAGACATTTATTTGGGGAAAAAAAAATTAACATACGTATGTGTGTGCAAAAATTAAAAATAAGCAAAGAAATTTCAAAATAAAAATACACGAATCAGAAATATCAAAATCTTAGTTTATTTTTCTTAGATCATAAAAAGAAATAATAATAAAATTAATAAATCAATTTAAAATGTCGATTAATATTTAATTCACAACAGTAAAGCGATTATTTTCTATTGAAATTTGCTTCTCCTTGAAAATACAAAAAATAAATAAAAATAATCGATGAATTACTTCGACTCCTCAAAGAAACAGATTTAATCCTTGTAAAAATCTTCAATTTTCAACAAATGTTAATAATAAACCTGTATTTTTAGCTCTTTTTATCATCAATTTGGATTACTTCCCCCTTTTTAACAAAAAGTAATTACTTCTTTTTTTTTCATTTTTTTGTTTATCCAATACCGAATCACTTTTTTTTTTTCTTCATTATGGTGTTAACATGTTAAAAGGCGGGCACAACAATAGCCTCAATTATAATCACCGGACAATCTTTATCGCATTGAAGCTGCGTGAAGAGAACTACTGAGAACAGCCTACACAAAGATCGGACGCGTTGTGTTTTCAACATCGCCACAGATAAGATAGGAGAATTCCTCGATATCGGGCGGTGCCGCACCCCCGCAACCCATCCTTTCAACGCCACTTCCTTCGCTTTTTTGCCGTTGGCGATCGGATCACACCATGTAAATTGTCCCCGTTTAACCACCATGCTGTTTGCTTCAGAGCCCATAAAATCATACATTGCACCATGCATCTATGCATCGTGTGGGGAAATCACACTCGCACATATCACACATGGTACGAGTATAGCTCTCTGGCTCTCGGTACCACAAGTTTCGGGCGGTGCCATGGATGTTTGTAGTGTTTAGCATTCACTAGGTCCCGTCTAACAGATCGTGTATGCCGGGCATAGCTACCTGGCAACCGTAGCTTATCTCAAGCTAAACGCACCCTGGGTAGTGCAAAGTGAGTAACGTCG
>BPLR01020774.1:0-21208 GCA_021605095.1 Caerostris extrusa
CATCTTCTCAGCAGTACTTCTCAGAGAACAAATTAAAGAAGAATTTAATATTCATTTCATGCAAATTAAAGCAAAAGAAAACATTACATTTTTAATGAATGAATCAAGTTTGAACAGTGACATTAAAAGTAATTTGATTAGGTTTTTAACGTGTTTTTGTAAAGAGATTTTGATAAGTTTCATTTTACATATATTAAAACAATGTTAAAAACATTTCCAGAACAACATCATACCTCACTTATATTAGCCATTGAGTCTTCATTGATTTGAATTAAATTTTATTCTGATCTGACAATATGCTAATAAATTTAACGCATTACATTATTTATTTCAAAAATCATTTGAACAAGAGTTTGAACTTCTACATCATTACTAATTTGTTAAATTGAATACAGATCCTGTAGATGTAGACTCAACAACAAATCCGCTTTTTAATTACAAATGAATATACCAATCTGAATTCATTTATTGGAATTTGGGTTGTATTTCTGAAATACATATATAGTTAACATTCTTTTGAAAAATCGTGATTATTTTGCAGAAAATTATTAGCCTATTTTTTAAAACAAATTAATCCAACGATTTGTAAAATGTGCGTATTCACTGGCCAATCATTCAATTGTTTAACTAAGTTTCTATAATAATAATAAATTAAGTATGTATAACAAGATTTGTGCATGTTATCTAAATCATTAAAATATAATTTTAAATTTCAAATATATATATATATATATATATATATATATATATATATATATATATATATATATATATATATATATATATGTATATATATTTATATATATATAAATATATTTGTGACAAAAAAACGGGCGAGGCAAAATGGTAATCAATTATGTTTCCTTTTAACTAGAGTTGTTTTATTCTTATTGTAACTTCCCAATTTGAAACAGCAAACTTTTAAGCGAAAGTGAAGAGACATATTTCACGTAGAAACTAATAATTAAGATCAAAATACGAATCCTATTTTAGAAGCACTCTTAGAATTATTTTAAAAATACAGTTGAGTACATTCAAATATTAAAAAAATTAAATGTTCCTCTCTTGTGCAGGCCCATCCTGAACACGATTTCTGATGGTATCATGACTTTCATGAATCTGCCTCTTCCCTCCGACGCTGTGTGCCCTTTCGTAATACCATCAGCTGTTACTCGGTCCTGAAAGCCCAACAGGAGTTGCGAGCTTTTGAACGAGCGAGATTTCATCTTCGAACTGGTCAGGACATCTACAACGACGTCGATGCGCACAGCTTTTGCCATAAGATCTTGCAGATCATCAGTGTCTTAACCAAAGCGGATAGATGCTCCCTTTTCCTGGTCAAGGGAGACAAAGGTGACCTCAGCAGGTACAAAAAATTACACCTGTGCTTGTGTTGGCATAACATTGATGCAATGTTCTGTTTTAATACATTAAAAATTGTCTGAAGTGGACTAATGAATAACAGATTTGGATTCCGAGCTATGGGAGCTTGGTTTTGAAATCAGATAAGTTATGGAAACTGAAATATTCCTTGCCTATTCTGAGAATGAGAGTTATATATTCCATACCATTCTGTGGTTCTCAAGTTGAAATGTGAGCGATTTGACAGCAACATCAATTTATTGTGACTACTTTTATTACTTGTAGTTTCTGTAGTTTATGGGTTTGACTTTTGAATAAAGGTATTTGCATCTCCCATTAATAATTAGGCGTCAGGAATTTTCTTAAATTTTTCCCCCTTACGACATGTGAATGCAGTGTAGTTAACTGTTAAAGTATTCTCCTGTATTGCGCTTTGTGGACTGTTCATGAAATACATAGGTGGTACACGAAGCTCACCGATGTTTATTAAAAAATTAAAAAAAAAGAACAGTAATTTTATTTTTAGGAAAAAAAAAATATTTTGCATTTGTGGACTATGCAATACACTTGTGTACAAATGCCGGGTATTTAACTTCATGCAATATCTGTGAAATTGGCTGGTTGCAGTAAAGTTATCATAGATGTATCACGATACGGTAAATATCATTTTCTTCTTACAAGGGCTTCACTACAACACGCTTTAATTTGTATTTAATCTTTCAGATCAACTCTCATCCTTTTGTTTAATATCCAAGCTGTAATTCGCGTAATGCAATGTAGTGTAATGGTAAAATAGTACTGATCGGACGTTATCATTAAAATTATTCATGAAGTTTCGTATAGGATTTACTGATACAATTAATTTTTGAAAAAACAAGATATTCAGCTAAATGATATTTCTGCATACTTTTGTTAGATGTGGCTAATTCTAAAGAAATTGAATTGATAAAAGAAAAATATTGCAACACTACATTTAAAACATTTGAAAATTTACAGGAATTGCAAAAGTATTGAAGTACTTTTACAAATGCTGTTGACAAATATCATTTTAAATGTTAAATCCTGTTATTATTATTAATGTATTATTGCACAATTTTTTTTTTTCGTTTCTTCGTATAAAATTACTTATTTCTATAGAATTGTCAATAAATTAAATATTTTTACAAATTCTATTAGGCATGAAATCTTTGAAATAAATTATATGATAAAAATATCATTTATTTTTCACTGCTAACAAGTTAGCTCAGTACATAATAATATATGGTAACAGTTTCTTCTATAATTAGTTGGTATATTTATTATCTTGCTAATAAAAGTTTTTATTTAACAATTTTAATGCAAAATTAAGTATAAGTTTTATTTAGGCAAATTTCTCTCCCTGCATACATGCACCCTTCCCCTATATATATATATAACAAGAGGGAATATTTATATATGTATATATGTAATAATATCCGTTTTGCTCTTCTTGATTTTCAAGCCTACAACTAATATATGGGTTACTACACTAACGTCTAGTAGCCTTTTCTGCATTTTCAAGTAACGGCCCCCTTCTAACTGCTGTATTTCGATATCTTATTACTTACTACCTTATAGCTCTCGGCTCCCCTCCCCTGCAAAAATATTAACCCAGACTACTTTTAGCACCCCCTCTAGATCCTTATCCTTAGATGACCCCAAACTCTTAGAACTTCCACAGTTAGTGAAAGTGGCTTTCCGTCGTTTCTTGAATTAGGCTCAAACTCAAGTTTTTCAACAACATGAAGTAAATACGTAAATCCTGCCTTTTTCTCACATCATCAATGATATCTCCCCATGCCATCTCCCATGCCATTTTTTGTAACTCCATGCCATCAACAAAATCCACTTTCGACTGCAACTCGTATAAGTTTCCATGTTGTTATATGTATGTTGTCTTTCATTTTAATTTGTCATTTAATTTAGCCCAATATTTTTTGTGAAAAATAAAATAGGTGTAACAATAAAAACATGCCTGTTTAATATTAGTATATTTTTAATTTTTTTATTTCTGATGTCTCTTTTACGTCATAATATAATGCTTTTACCATAAAAATATTACATTAAAAATAAGAGAAGAATGTTTAAGAATTAGAATGTTTGAAAATTAAGAATGTTTGAATAGAGACTATTGTATTGTATATTACGTGTACTAACAATTATTTTACTATACAGTAAGTTGTGATTTTTTTTATCTACTCCAAAAAATTCTTATTTTAGCATAATATTTATCAGGTTATTCACATTTAAGATAACTTTTTGACTATTTTTATTTCATTAGCAGAAACGATATAAAAAATAATCAATATCTCATTGATCATGTATTTTCTTCAAATTATTTATGCACCTCTACTATAAGTCTTCATTATAAGTTTGTGTTAGAAAACTCTGGGAAGGTAGCACTCCTTTATTATATGAAAAAGAATCTTTCAAGAAAGACAACTTTAAGGAAAGATACTAAAAAGAAATTCATTATTAGCGTTGAAAATGAAAATTGCTTTGAAAAATTACTAACTCTTTTTCTCCATCGAAATAGAGAAATTTATTGGTACTATTCTTTATTTCAACTGTTCCCTGAGAAGGTCGAATATAAATTCTTGAAGAAATCTTTTATTTAAGTGTCTTTGGTTTAAATATTTTTTTTAGATCACTAAGGGAAATTTGTACCAAATAAGGTAACATCTTAAAATTACACTGAACAATTATTATTCAAAGCTTTTTATTTTGCATGTTGATATGTTTAAATCGTAGACCTCATTAATAAACATTCTTTCTTTTAAAAGGAATTTTTAAATTTTTGATGGTAAAATTTTTAATTACATGTTACTGTTAATTACTCTAAATTCTTTTGTTGTGTTCTATCATTAAAGTACAATTCTGAATTGGTAAGTCATTGCAATTTGACTGATAGATTACAGTTACAATTTTGTGTAGGAAATCGATATTGACTTATCTTTCATTTAAATGTAAAGAAAGCACCTTGGATTACACGATTCTTATTTTACATTTATTTTATTTTTTTATCTAAATTTTAGATAAATAATTATGCATTACAGAAGTACTATAACAGTAATATTGGAAAGCGACTTTCGAAAAAAAATAATGACAATTTTCAAATTTTTTTAATTGCTCTCTCAGGTGTCTTGTAAGCCAGTTATTGGACGTATCCTGTAGTTCTACTATAGAACAAATGCGGCGAAGAGAAGAAATTCGTATTCCTTGGGGCACGGGCATCGTGGGTCACGTGGCCGAATCAGGAGAGTCTCTCAACATACCAGATTGTTATAAGGTAAGAAAAAATAGGGACATGTTTACTTTCCTTTTTTTTTCTTTTTGAAAGGTATTGTTCTTTCTTCTCTTTTTAAAAACTGCACACTGAATCCAAAGTACTTGTAATAAGTTGATTCAAAGTCCTTACCAAAGTTAGGTATGATAGCCCGAGACTGAATTCTAAAAGTTTCTATTTAATCCTAGTCACAAATTTATCCTTCAGTTTCATCCTTTTGTACTCCGATACAAATTCGAGTTTTCTGCTGTTGGATATTATTCTTATTTTTGCATTTTTTATACTAAAAATTTCCTCCAAGGATTGACTTGCAACAGCTTGTCGTTACTTGCTAATGGTTTTCACGAGTTTCTTTGAAACAATCATATTTGAACGAATCAGCAAATTGGTATTTATTTGATTTTGTCTCATCATTTGATGTATTAATTCAATCAGGGTATTGTTTTTAAGATTCAATTGGTTAATATCAATTAAATAAATCTGTTCAATTGGTTCAATATTTTGAGATTCAATTTTGCACGATCTTTTAAAATTTACTATTCTTATTTTGAAATCCAGTAAAAATATGGCACTCTTCTTCATCAGGAATTTTTCACCTGGCATATCCTGTTCGGATATTGTTATATTATTTTCAATAAGCTGCTCATCGTATACAACCATGTTTTTTAACTGTTTTTTCTTAAATTCACAATACATGAATGTTTTGTCCGTCACTTTTACTTTATTCTAAAATCCAAGCTTCTGCCCTGTTTCATAATATTAATAAAACCATGAAAAATGTTGTGCATGTTTTTGTAATTTCTGCACAATATCTTAGCTTCTATAAATTCTTGATTTATTTAACAGAACAAAATAAAAAAATGTTTTAAGTGAAAATTTTAGATTAATTATAGAAATTTTGAAAGAATTTCAGAAGATAATTTCCCCTAATATCCAATCATATGATCAATATATGCTTTTGAGCGATTGATTCATACTCATGAGTCTGAATGAATAATTGGGCTTTTACAGAGCCAGTTTCTGGTATATATCTGTGTAGTACCCTTTGATTCATGACAAAATCTCGTTCTGAATACTCTTCAGTTTTTGAGTAGATTCAAAACTTTACATATATTTTTTTTTTCATATTTTCATTTTTAAACTGAATGCTGAAAGCCCCTTAAAGTTCTTTTTTTTCAGTCTTGTCAGTTACAAACCTCACAAACCTCAGGAAAACAGCTTCTTCACATTCAGTGCTGGAAATAATGTAAGCTGAAAGATTGTAATTCGAATATCCATCTTGCAAGTCCCGGTTGGAGAATTTAGGTTGAGAAGCCATTTTAGAGGTTGGTGGTCGGAGGCCATAGTTATTTCTGTTCCATCCACGTAGTCATGAAAGTTCTTCAGAGCCCGAATGATTGCAAGGGTTTTCTCTTAGTTGTGAAATAGTTTCAATCTGATTCAGAAAGCAATTGATTTGCATATTCAATAAGATATTGCACAGACCTTCTTTCTTGAAGAAAATTGAACCGAGATCGTTGCCTGCATCAGTTCGAAGAATATATGATTTTGTTTTTATGAGCTTGTTTTTGCATAGGATGTATTATGAGACAATTTTAGTCACTCGGCCATCAGGCCCTATTATAATGTTATCAATAACAAATAATTTTTAAAATTTATAACAAAAAGTAGTGTAGTTATCTCTTAAAGTCTTTTCCTGTATTGCACGTCGTGGGCTGTACATGAAATACATAATTGATACACGAAGACCACCGATATTCATTAACAAATTATAAGAACAGTAATTTTATTTTTAGAAAAAAATATGTTTTTGCTCATCATACATTTGTGAACTATGCAATACACTTGTGTACAAATGCGGGTATTTAACTTCATACCAACATCTGTGAAATTGTCTGGTTGCAGTAAAATTATCATAGATGTATCACGATACAGTGAATCTCATTTTCTTCTGAGAAGGGCTTCATATTTTTAACATAAATATTCGATTATTCTTGTGATTAAAATCAAAAATGAAATTAGCATATATGTTTCACTATTGAATGTCAATTCTGATGTAAAAAAAATTTTTTTAAGCGCATAAAAATAAACTAAAGCAGAAGCAAAAAAAAATCTATTCTGAATAGTTTTTCTTTTAAATATGAAAGCAAACTACAATAAAACAAAAATAGTATTTCGTTAGTAATTGCTTCGTAAGTAAGTATATCCCAATTGCTCAAAACCGCGACAAAATAAATAAAACACCGATAATAGAACTCTAGTTGAAGCAGTCCGATTTCCCATTTTTCTAGTTTCGTTTCGGAATGCGATCCTATATAATAGCTTTCATGACTTAGAATTAATAGAGTGGAAATTCACATATTAAAGAAAAGTATTATTTTTCTTTAACAAAAACATTGTTACAAATACGTTTATTGTTACAGTTATTATTATTTTATATTGTGCGAAAATGAAATGCCAGCAATTTTAACATATGTATCAAATTTCTACGGAGCAAAAATAAAAAATTAATACAGTACAATGATAATTAAAACAGGTTGTGATCACAACAGTTTGAAACAGGTTATGATCGAATATCATTCTAAACCAAAATTTGTTTGATTTTTGTTCGAAGTCATACTAAGAAAAAAAAATCTTTCTTCCATCAAAGTCTAGAATTTGATTTTAATTAAAATATAATTATTTTAAAAGAATGAAACAAAACTGCACTTTAATTTAATGTGTTATATAATAGCTTGTATACGAATGATTTATATTTTTTAAAAAATGAAAAAGTTTAAATTATAAAAAAATCGGTTAATTAAATCATACGACTTCTCATTTAAATAACACGATATCGTGTGATTTTCTTGCTATGATCAGTGGCTAGTCTATATTTTGACTATTGTTTTTCACTTATTTATTACTCCAAAAATGTATTTTTCAAATAAACGAAAAACCTGAATCTATTATTTGATTGAAAAACAATTTTTTTATTTATTACACATAATTTTTAATGTAGAGAAAGAAACACTACAAACTGTGTAGGAAAGAAACAAATTATTCAAAAATGTGTTAGATACTTCAATAAAAGAATAATATAAATCAGAACAAATGAAATATGTGTTCTTTTTGAAGAGACGGTTTTTACGCTGATTTATAGAGGCCAAGAATGTAACTTGAGTTGATTCTTTGAGAAAGTGATTTCAGAAAAATTAAACCATTAATTAAACGAATGAAAATATGGGAAAAAAGTATAATCTGATAGTTTTAGCATTATAGGTAAAAATTAAGGAAATTTGTCAGAAACCCATTGAACACCATATGTGATCAAACATTATATTTACACATGATAAATTCTAAAACATTTAAATACTTCTGTGCCGAAAACAGAAAACCAATATTTTTTTTTCCAAAACTCTTTATTTATTCTTCCAAATTTATTTTGTCGGCTTCAAAGTAATCCCCTCCGAAAACAATATACTTATGCTAACTTTTTTTCCAATCCTCAATGCATGTTAAAAAGTCATCGTTAGGGAAGGCCTTCAAAAGGCATGGCGATTCACGTTGAATTGCTTCCAATCGACTCAAAAACGGTGTCTGCGAAGGGGACTTTTGAGTTTAGGGAATAACCAGAAGTCGTACGGTGTGAATACGGTGGTTGTGGGGGTTTAATGGGATATGGGTTTCATTTTTGGCGAAAAACTCACGAAGAATCAATGCAGTGTGAGTTGGCGCATTCAGTGTTTTCGATACCAATCGAGGTTTGACGCGTTTGAAGCTCAAACTGGAATTGACCGATCCTTTTGAAATTCCAACATCAGCAGCAAGGTCTCTAATTGTAAATCGGCGGTTTGCAAGCACCAAATCTTTAATTATTTGGACGTGAGCGTCGTCGAATGAGGTTGATGGTCGACCAGAGGGCTCTTCGTCTTCAACGCGTTCTCTGACTTCTTTGAACTGTTTATACCACTTTTAAACATTTATTTCCGTTATAGGAATGCTCACCGAATGCGTTGTGCAACATTATACGTTTCCGCAAAACAAAAATTTAATGCACGTTCTTTGCTCAATTAATTCAGACATTTTAAAAATCGCCGGAATCAGTTCACAAAGTCGAGCGTAACTCAAACACTAATGAATATTTTGACGTCAAATTTTACAGAGATGTCAAGGACAGTATCAGTAACCTGAAAAAGAAAAAAATGAAATTTCATACGTCCTGAGAATTTTCAATGGAAAATTGGTTTTAGTTTTTGGACACAGTAGTAATGTTATGTAAAATGTTAGTTCAAAAGCGACTCGCATATAGTAAACAAATTAAAATATGAAATTATTTCATTTCTTGAGAAAATATTATATTTCAAGTTTCATTCATTGAATTTAAAAACAATCCATGTCTTTTGTTTAACGATAGAGTAATAATTTTTGCTTGATTTATGGATATTTTTTTCCGTTGCAGGTGCATATAGACTTTCAGGATTCGCAGTGTTTCTTATTAGTTTGGAAAAATAGCCCTTTATTTCTAATATTTTCATGTCAGCATAGTATTTAATACTTTCGTTATTTCACTAAGAGCATTATCTGTGTTGTTTTCTACGATAAGTTTCAAATACTGAATTAGTTTAAAAATGTTTTATATATATTAGATCTACAATAAAATACCTTCAGTTAGGTTTCGCCCTTTTTATTTGCCAATCTTGGGATATGCTACAGTAGTCAATATTATTTCTTCTAAATTTAAACCTTTTTAAGAAAAATTCTTCTGTTAACAATATAATTTTTGAACAATTTAGCTTTAACTATGAATATCTTTGAAGGATTTTCACAGCAGTTGGAACTTAATTCTGGAATACCAGATTTCAAATCTGTTATATATTTATTAACTTAACGTATAAAAATTTCCGAGAATATATTTGGCTGCAAATCTCTTCAGTGTAGGGCCTAATCTCAGCTTACTACTTGGAGATACAAAGATGTCATGGTAAATTATATGAATTTTCTTAAAAGAAATAAAAAAAATCTGGACGCATGATATTCATACAATTCTACATTTCAGTATTCAAGAATATTGTACAAAGTACTTAAGCACATCATTCATTTAGGGTACAGAGTATTTAACAAGGTCGGCATTGAGTGACAGATGTCTTTCTGACAAATTAGCAGCTTCTATCTCAGACAAGAGTGAATGCCAACATCAAGTCACTGGAACTGTCAAACGCACAGTTCAATAGGAAGATTCTTGTAATTTGTTTTCTTAAATTAGACGTTAGCTATAATTATGGATTGCACGATAATATTATGCACAGGTATAAAAAATAATTAAAGTAAAATACTTATTTTTTTAAGTTATTGATTAACAAGGGTAATAGTCAGTAATAATAAAGTCAGTTTAAAATAAGGAAATGCTATTTTGGATGTCTATATATAGTCAGTGTTGAAATTAATGTTTGATCACATATTATAATTCACTGATATTTAACATTTCTTAAATTTTATCCGACAAGGCTCCATATTATTCTTTGTATTAAAGTTATTTCTTATGTTTTGATTTTATTGGGTTTTTATATAACATTTCTTTTAAACTTGTTTCATTTTACACAATATTAAAACTAGTAATATAAAAAAAAGTAACACCCTACTAACTAAATTATCAGACACCACTGTATTTGATACTAAATATATATCATACACAAATGCTTAGAAATGACTGTAAATTGAACAATAATTAGTAACGATACATTCAGAAATGTTAGTTACTTTCCCATGTTTTTAATATATTCTATACCAATTCTTGTTATTATTGAAAAATTTCAAAAATCAACTTTAAGATTCATATACGAAACCTGGCCTATTAGAAACAACTGAAACCATCTCTCAAGACTGATGTTTTTCTTGATGGAGATATACATTTATAAGCTTTAAATATGCTGCAGTTTGAGAAATTAATTATGTTATATTTAGTGAAGGCATAGTATTGTTACTAGAATTGTTACTATTTCTACAATTTTTAGAACTAAAATTAACTTTTATATGCTACGATTTATCTGATGAGCAAAATCTTTATGAACTTTTTTTTTTTTTGCACGGAGGAAATTTTTTGAACGCCAGCAGCCAAAACGGAATTAAATTTATTTTATCTCACTATTCTTTCACACATATTATTTTACTATTCTTAACAGATGCATGCATTTTTATATAATATTATAATCGATAAATAATTATTTTGATTAGCAGGAAAAACTGTTGTGTGGGAACTTGTACAACTTGTTTAGCTACAAAATATAAAAAATCGAATGAGAAGGAAGAAATGAATCAAAAGTGATGAAGTAATTTTTCTTAAAACGCAAGAACGTTTGTTCATACAAGTCGGGTTTCCTGTCAAGCACTACCTTGGCAGAAAGTTACACATATATATAATGCTTATAATAAAGAAATATTGAGCAAAAAAACATTATGATCTTTATTGTAATTTTATGTCACCTCTTTCAGGCGATTTCTTTACATAAGTTTTACTTGAAACATTATTGAATAGCTATTAAACCATTGCTTAAAAAAATTTTCAATTTCATCCTATGTTAAATTAATGTAAATCATTATGATTGCATTAATAAATTGCACTATTAATTACACTCCATCTGTTATATAAATACTAGAATGATTCTTTCTTTGATTATTCGACAAGTCTGAAATTCGACAATTTGAAATAACTGCTATCTCGCTCGTTGTCATTGCTTTGACGATCTTCCTATTCCAAACCTTAAAAAAAGTTATTATAGAATGTGACTAAAGTAAACATTTAGAGGAAATGAATTGATGCATGAATTTCATCTTTCCAGGATGCTCGATTCAACAGTCAAGTCGACCGCACAACAGGATACAAAACCCACAATATGTTGTGCATGCCCATTTGTGACGCGAATGGCGAAGTAAAAGCAGTTGCTCAAACTATAAACAAATGCCGTGGGGAGAAACCTTTCACGTATGCCGACGAGGAGGTAAGAGTTTAAATATAGAGAAGTGAGAATTAAGTAATCAAAGTATAAAAATCTCGCACATTGATTTTCAAGTGCATATACACTTGAAAATGAATGAGCGAGATTTTTTATCTGCGTGAAAATTGTATGGAAGTCGTGATCAAACAGATTTTTTAGTTGTAAATATGAATATTCGTAGTTTAAATAAATAAACTGATAAATGCACTTACATTGCAAATAAATTAGAAGTTTTTGTGTGCGCATGATCACAAAAGAGGGAAAAAAATTATAATAATATCGATTATCCATAACTGCTTTTGACAATCGCAAAGATTTTAAAGTTAATTATTGAGTTTTTTAATTAAAAAAAGTTAGGGAAGTGTATTTATTGATGACATCCTGTCTTTTATGTTAAACATATATTTCATTAAAATATATTGTTTGGTTTGTTACGATATTTAATAAAAGCATAGATAATATTATGTGCATAAAAGTAATTTAGGATTCCTTTTATAGAGTTGGTGAATGTAAGCTGTTCTTGAAAATTGATCCCAAAACATAATTTTCTCTCTCCGTGTTACGGTGGTGCTTATATATTTGTACAATATAGTAATTAATTTTTGTTTTATATACAGTCATATATCAATTTTAATATTTGACGAAATAACTATATATGTCTTTAAAAAAGATTTAAAAATCTGCGATTCGATTACATGCAATATAGTATCGAGATTGCCTCTCCACATATCCATATGGTTTACAGGGAGAAGATATTGATAAAGTTCTTCAATTAAGACCTAATGTGATTATAGCTGGTGGCATTAAAATTCTTCCCACCAGCTGGAACCTCTATAAGAAAGAGAATTATCATTATTCTAAATTGTGCCGCTACATCGAAATACAACGAAGTGTGAAAGCTGTTTCTCTTTCAGAACCTACTATATTTAATTTAGCAGAAATGGCATTTTTTAATTATAAAATTTAAATGAGGAAGGATCTTAATTCAGACCATATTCCCATTTTTATCTTCCCAGACGTTAAAACACTGAAATGTCCTTATCATTTTCTGACAAATTGTGAGGACTTTAACTATGTGGTAAATTGCAAGTTCCTCAAAAATCTATATCTTAGAAATCCTTAGGATGCTGGCCGCCTAATCAGCAATAATTGAATTGAATTGAAGTCATTCTGAAAGAAACCAGTCAAGAAAATTCCAAAATACGATTCAACCTTCACCCTGACAGATTTCAATTTAAAATTAAAAAATCAACCAAAGACAAGAACTGGCTCCACAGATCTTGACAGCAATCAAGAAGATATCCTGCAATACTAATCAATTACTACCGAAAATGAATTGAAACCAGTGTTTAAAAAAAAATTTCACAACAATGATGGGAACTTGTATTTGATGCATTATCGACAAAGTCACACACACATTCTTTAGACGATCTTCTTTAATACATAAACTACATACCAACATTCCCTCTTGTTAACCTTCAATGGAAACTTGACTTGTGGCCCGAAAAAAAAAAAAGCCGACTTTTGTTTTGGTTTCAATTCCAAATAAACCATGACGTCAAAGATCCCGTTTTCTTCAGACGCACCAATACTGTAATCAAGAACTTTCTCAACCAAGACCACATTAATTCTTTTGACAAGATCAACCGAAAGGAAGTGTGTGAATACATTAAAAAACGGAAATTCACAGAGTTCTTTGTCTTGATTCTATTACGAATCGCATATTAAAATCTCTTCCCTTTCACTACATCCTTTTGATAACATAAATTTTCTTAATGAGAATGCTATTTTCTCAAGAGCTGAAAAACTGACGTAGTAATTCCTATTCTGAAAGCTATTAGCAATTTATTTTATCCTCAAAATTATCGTTCTATCTCACTGCTTAGCAGCTTGAACAAAATATTCGAATATTAGATACTTAAATTCTGGGATCAGCACTGTATTCAAAATAACATCCTAATTTTTAAATAATTTCAATTCAGGATAGATTTTAATACCAACCACCAGCTTTTATATGCTAATGAGCTGATCCACAAAATCTTTATAACTCTAAAATCTGCTGGAATAGTATTTCTGAGCGTAATAAAGCCTTTGGTAAAAGTCGGCAGTATGACTTGATATACAAGTTCATACGAGTTTTTGATCACTTAATTAAATTAATTCACTCGTATCTCTTTTCCCGTAAATTCCGAGTGCGATTCGACAGCTTTGTATCTATATCTATCCAATCAAGAGCAGTGTTTCACAGCGATCATTACCGGATCCTGCTTATTTTTAATGACATTCATAGGCTGATTAAGTGCCTACTGGCGATGATTGCAGATGCCCACAACGATAATTAGTTAGCACATATCTTAAAATTCTGTCGTTGCTCAGATTAATAGCTATATTCCACATCTCGAAAATTGACTAACCACTTGGAAAATTAAAAGTCAATTCTGCTAAAACGTACTGCCCTTCATACTGCCTGGAAATCTTCACTCCACACCGAACACTCTCTTTTTTCTTTCTCCCTCTCCCATTCTCGGTTCCAAAGTTTAACGTGAGAAAAAAAAAAAGTGCAAAGTTGGAAGGGTCAGCCCGTCTTTGAAAGGAACTTGCGAAGTCCACATAACGTGAGAATCAATCAACTTTGAAAGGAGGATCTATTAACTTTTAACTTTTCCATGTTGTTGTTTCGGGAAGACATGGTGGATCCTTACTGGCAGTATAATAAATGCACCTTGGTTTGTTCGTAGAAAAATATTCCACAAAGATCTGGCTCTTATGATTTATGAACTTTATTTTAGAAACCTCTAAGCATTTCCGAGCGAAATGCCCACAAATTCGTAATGAAGCTATTCAAAGAATTTCTTTCTACCATCCGGGGTTACTAACTTTAGAAAGAGGGTATGTGAAATTTATGACAGGGCCTAAGAATCGTTCCCCGCTCTTAAAATAGTTTGCGGAATCTATTCACAATCGAATAGCTGAAAATAAATAGAAATATGAGGACTACATTTTAGCTCTTAATTATCTCATTTCTATTTTGTTACGATGTGAACGATAATAAGGCTATCGTAAATTCTTCTTAATATAGTAACTTTTTATTGTTTCCTTTATTTGTTAAAATTTTTATTTTCTTTCAATTTAACCGTTGTTTTAATTATTTTTCAAAAGCACAATTATTTGTAATCTAGAGATACAGCGTTAAGTGTTAGAACATCCAGCCGCGAGTTTGCGGGTTCGATTATAAGCCTTGTTCCTCTTCTAGTAATTAAATTATTTACTTATTTTCAGAGTGACTGTATTCAAGGTGGCGCCATCAAGTAGATTTATGTACATTTTAACACCACTAAAATTCTTTAAAACTAAATTATTAACATGACAATATGGATGATGAAAATGATTTTATTTAATTTCAAAATAATATTTTTAAAGATGTTCATGATTCGGGGGGGGACTTATGTCATCCTCAAAATCATAGATCAATCTCACTTCTCAGCTGTCTTAGTAAAATCTGCTAACATGCTATTTTAATCATAATTCATTCCGTTTGTAGATTCAGATGTAGAATGTTACTAAGCCCCACACACCAACCGCACTCATCCACGGCGATTTCATGCACTGGTATCTTCTTGAACATCGCGAAATCGTTCGACAAGATTTGGCATATCAAATAAATATTTAAATTTATGCAAGTCGATTTACCAACGCCATTTGTGCTCTTATTTTTTCTATATTTGCAATTTCCGCTTTAAAATAGACAATCACACATTCACGGCCCACGCCACAGCCAGCAGTCTACTGCAGAGATCACTTTTATGTCTTCTACAATTTAATATCTGCGTCAACGATTTTCCGCTTTCGTTCAACATTCAAACGCAGTGTATACCTTTTGAAACAGCAATAATCACTTGGCAAAAAGATCACTTCTAAATTATTAATATCATGAAAATTTTTATCTCACATCTGCAAATCTGGTTACGACGTTGAAAATCAAAGTAAATACTTCCAAATGAGCCTGCTGAATTCTCACTAGAAAAGGAATTTACCTACGCTTTTGCGATTAGCTTTTTTGCACAAGAATACAAGTGCCTTTGTGTTACTACTGACAAAAATTAAATTTTAATAGCACCAAGCTTTTTTGTTTGGCCACAGACTCCTATACCATACAGCCATAGTACAATTTAGATAAAATTAATTATTTATAAGCTCTAAAAAGTGATTCTTGATCTGCTGCTCAGACTGTATTAGTTAAAACTTTTAGAAGATTCATTGCTTGAGTGCATTTTTGTTTGAGATTTAAAATGTGTTTCTGAAAAGAACTTTTGAGTCCTAATAAAATTCCAAAAAATTTTTTTATCCAGCATAATTGGAATTTATTGTCATATAATAAAAATTTCTGAATCGGTGTGTAGACCACTCAGGATACAAAAAGGAACGTAAGACGTCTTTTGGTAGGAGAAAACAAACCCCTTTTTTTGTCTGCTCCTTTTACAATTGTTTATATTGCTGTCTGAAATTGTTCAATAAAAGCTAGAAAATCTAGACACACAATAGAGACCTCTGGGATCTGATGGCCGAATGGCTAGCGCTCTGGCTCTCGGCACTAGAGGTATCCGGTTCAAATCCCGGCTTTGCCCATGGGTGTTTGCAGTGGTTCGAATCCACTTTAAACCGTAGGTCCCGGTCCTAATAGGATGGTAGAGCGCTGCGGGGCATTGTTCCTCCGCGTCCGTGGCTTAGCTTCAAGCTACATGCGCCCCTGGGTAATGCAAAGTGAGTAACGTCTGTGCAGCGCTTGCCTTAAGGCATCCAAGACCAAACTGTCTAAGTGTTTGCCAGCTGCATTGGAGCAAAAAAAAAAAAAAAAAAAAAAAAAACAATAGAGATCTGTTTACATGTAGTGGTTGTTGCTCTAAAATTCCATTGATTTTAATGAGGAATAATTACACTTTAAAGTACACTTAAAACACTGTCCTAGGAACATTTTCCTTTTGGAAAAGTCAGTAGTTAAAATATTACCAATGCACACATTAAAAACTCATGCTTTTAAAATTTTTGAATGAAAGGGAGGTAGAATTCCACGAAAATTCATTGCATTTTTCCTGGACAATATATCTTCAGTAGTATTTTTACTACCGGGACGATAGATTACATCAGCTTGAATTATGACAACTGTAGTTTCCAAAGCATCACCTTTTCTTTCTTAATTCTTATGGTATGATGTTTATCAGACATGAATGAGACACATTTGATCAGTGAATATCTCGAAAGTTCTGCCAATACGGTAATGTCTCTAAGAGCAGAGATTCCTCAATAACATATGCTTCTTTCTCAAAAGATGAATTGCTTAATTCAAACTGACTTAGAGGAGCATACCAGCTTCACTGAGAATTACCTCTATATGAAGCTTAGACGTAGTTTCAACTCTGAATGGTATAGTATTAGCTATTGCAGATAATAAAACTTTAATTATAGGTCTTTAAGTTGTAAAAATGCACTTATAGCTTCCTCTGTGACGGGTAAAAGAAGATTTAAATAATAACGGGCGTATCTTTTTGTAAAATGCCAGTATCTAATGGCAATAGTATACAAACATATCTAATATTCTTCGGAATGATGCAGTATTCTTAGGAATCAGTAAATTTGTCAAAGGAACAAGCCAGTCTGAATCAGGATTAATATTTTTTAAAGGCTATATCCTAGTACCTTAACAAATTTAATAGAAATGTGACATTTTTTTCATTTATTATTAGATATTTTCTGGCAATGATAATCCAGATATGAAAATGTCCACTTAAGTCATCGTCTTGAATAAATTTGTAGATGACTCTCTGAAATAATGCGACTCCGTTAGTGATCCAAAATCTACACAGAGAAAATAATATAATTTACCATTATCTTTGTAGACATTATAATGTTTTTTTGCATCTTTAGTAGGCAGCTGATGGTATATTTTCATAACTAACAACTATGAATATTTTTCAATAAATATTTCCACCATCGATATTATTGAGCTTAACTCCTCAATTTTAGGAACTAGATAGACATGAAGCATTGTAAAGCGATTAACTATTTGCGAATAGTCAATAACCATATGTGGTTTGCGATGTTGTCTTTTTCACTACAAATGCTTGGGCATGCTTATGAGTTGATGATGCAATTTTCTCTTCAACTAATTTCTTTTTCTCTACAAAAATTAGTATTCTGTATTTCACTGTTTGATATCTTGATTTGGTAACCACAGTGTTAGGATAAGGTTAGGTGTCGAATAGTAAATTTGGAGGAATTTGAGCAAAGCTTGAGGAAAGAATTTTAAAGGTGACCTTTCACCATTAAATTGATTTCAATAAGCGAATGATCCTTCAAAATATCTTACCAAATAAAAAGATCAGCGCACAAAGTTTTCATAATTAACAATATTATATTTTTATACACATGCGATTATAGTTTCATAGTCACTTCACAGCTACATTTAAAAATCTGAGCTAAGAAAATGAATTCACCATAATAATTTTACTGACCTCAGAGAGAAATTTTCCATAGTTATTTTACTAAAGTGTGAGTTAATCACTATGTTACATCTTTTTTTCCAAAACATTGATTTATAAAATTAAGTAATCTACCTGTGTCAATAAGAGCGTTCAATTCTACCCCATTATATTTGCACTTTGGTTAAAGATTTTTGTAGACAATTAGGTGAGATTGATGTGGAAGCTATAGTGTGAGTTGCTATAATAAGATTATGGGAGGAATACTGGGATTTGAATTTACTCATTCTTTGATAGTTTCCTTTTTCCACATATAATTCACAGTCCTTTTTAGCAAGACATAGCTACTTCGTGGTTGTTTCAAAAAAGAAGCATTTCACGGTTTGGAGTTGTGAAACTGCTATTGGAAGATTATTCTATTAGATATGTCAATCGCTGTCAGAAATATCAATAGCAACTAAGCTAGAGAACGGAATAAAAATGCGTCCATGTACGATGTTGAGGGTGATTCAGCCAATCCTACAGCCCTAACTTAATCTAAAGCATGTTCTAGAACAATATAGTTTTCTATAAATCGCTCTCTGGTGCTTGAATTTCATAAATTCCTGATTAATGTTCTGAATATCCTCTTATATTGATCGGCAGTCACAGTTTTAAAGTTGCAATCCTTGTTAATTTGAGTATTAGTAAAAATTTAACAACAGACTCACTAGTATCTTGCATTTCAGACACGAGGCAAGGTCTGGCGAAAATTTCCTTTCGTTTGGAGATATAAATTGAGTCCAAAACGGTCACAGCATCATCATAATCCGTAAAATCATTAATATACTGGAACACAGTAGATGAGTAGAAATGAAAATATGTTCAATTTATTTATGTTTTCAATTTCACCCAGTAAATTAGAGAAAGTTTATTTTCGGTGTTTCCATATTTCAGGTGTTCCGGTGTTGCACGCATACATGAAGGATCGACGAATGACTTTTTAGGTTTCAAAAGTTGATCCATCATTCAGTTTCCAAATTGTAAAAATCCCATTTTAATTAAATTATTATGTATTTATATATATTAGTAAAACAACTGAGTCATTTCTTGTCTTAAGCATAACTTTAGCTTTAGCCAACACAAATACACTAAAGGCTTAGTTTCTAACAATAGATAAACTTTTGGCCATCTAAACAATATGCTATATAAGACTTGTCTTTGGGATGATAATATACAGTGTTGTGTTATGACTTTGTATCATGCGTATTTTTAATTCTTAAGAATTTTATTTTTAATTAATCAGCTACTCTGTCTGTGGTATATCAATTGTATCTGTTTAGAAAGAAAACAATCAAGAAATATTCATAAAATTTAGCTCCCGTCGATTTGATTTTCTCTCATATAAACTCTTCATTTATTTTAATTTTATTTTGAAATTGTAAAAATTTTTTTCTGCAATGGAAAATGTTGAGAAGTTGCTCATGCTGCCATTTGTTTAGTAAAAGTGCATCTATTCCACAAATGTTAATATCAAAAGCAAAATTGCTTATCAAATGTAATAATTTAAATTTGAATTTGAAATAAAATTTAATTAATTTTCAAAATATTTATGTTTGTTTGACTTTGGTTACTCGTATATTTCCTTTATGTATAAACATTATTTTTTCCACCTTCTTTACAAAAAGTGAATATTTTTATTTAATTATATACTACTGTGTCCAAAAAGTAAGACCAATTTTTAATATAAATTTCACTTTATTTTTATTTTTTCTTTTAGGTTGCTGACTGTAGACATCTGTGTGAAATTTCACTACGAAAATATTCACTAGTGTTTGAGTTGCGCTTGACTTTGTGAGAGGCTAAAACCGATTCCGACGATTTTTGAAATGTCTGGAATTAATTGAGCAAAGAACTTGCATTGAATTTTGTCATCAACCTCAATTTCTTTTTGGACCTCAAACGCGTCAGATCTCGATTGGTACTGAAAACACTGAATGCGCCACCTCACACTGCCTTGATTCTTCGTGAGTTTTTCACCAATAATGAAGCCCATGTCGTTCCACAACCACCATATTCACACCGTGCGACAACTGGCTATTCCCAAACTCAAAAGACCTTTCCGGGGACACCGTTTTGAGTCGATTGAAGAGATTCAACGTGAATCGCCGCCCGCTTTGAAGGCCATCCTACGGATGACTTTTTAGCATGCATTGGAGGATTGCAAAAAAAGTTGGCATAAGTGCATTGTGTTCGGAGGGAATTACTTTGAAGGCGATGAAATAAATTTGGAAGAATAAATTAAAAACTTTTGAAAAAAAAAAAAAAATAATTGGTCTTCCTTTTGGGGCTCAGTAGTATTTTTAATTTCTTTCTTAAATTCTTATTTTATTATATTTATTTGTTTATTTTTAGGTATTTTTCTCGTTATTTACAATTTTGTAGTATTGGTCTTCGTAATGCTGAGTTGTACGAGAAGTCTGATTTAGAAAATAAGCGAAATCAAGTAAGTTTATTTTCAATATTTTTAAACAGGAAAACATAAATATATGAATTAAATTAGGATATCGCATGGAAATGTACAATATTAAAATTATTTCAACAAAAAAAATATTAAAAGTGATTTTTTCCATTCAATAGCTATTTATAAAGATAAAATCCTTATTAGATAGGTATCTAATTATCTCTTTATCACTTATTATTTTTGTAAATCTGATAGATTGATAATTTTTGTTTTATTTATCCATGCTTTAAAATGTTAAACATCAAATTATAAATATTTCTCTTCACTTTGATAGGTGTTGTTAGAACTTACTCGTTTAATATTTGAGGAGCAGAGTACAATTGGCCAAATTGTTCACAGGATAATGATTTATATGCAATCCTTTATTCAGTTTGAAAAGATGCCAAGTCCTACTATTGGATGAAAATACAAAGGTAATTAATACTTAAATCTATTTTCTACATTTTTAATACTGTATGCTTTAATAAATTTTTGTAGTTTTTTTCAGTGCAATACGTGAAATATAGAGATGTAACCAAATTATTGAACATCATAGTACAATAACGATGTTTAGTGTACTTCATAGTAAATGTTTAAGTCCTTTGTGTGC
>BPLR01020775.1:0-63622 GCA_021605095.1 Caerostris extrusa
GTTTCGATGGCCACTGCTTCTACATTTAGAGATAAAAAAAAAAAAATGAAAAGATTATTTATCTACGTTCCAATTGGCCTGGATCGATTTTTAAATATCTGCCTTCTCACCTGTTGCCATTTATTTTTTTTTTTTAAAAATTATGAACTAATTTCAATTTTCTTGCTTTGTCAAAATTTCGTATCAAAGTTCATATCATTTAACTTTATTTTCCATGTTTATTTTTAAGATAGTTTTAGTTGATTTTTATTCACTTTTAATTATTGACTTGTTTTAAAAGAATCGATTTGATAAATGTTCCTTTATAGTTAATTTTTTTTTTTTTTTTTTAGGAAAATTGAAATATTTTGAACGATTTCAATCAAATATATGAAAAATTCACATAGATTTATTTTTTCGCTGATGATTTATTTGCGTGATATTAAATTCTTGAAATAGTTAAGCTCTAAATCTAGATTTATAACTTTGTTTTACAAAAATCAGTTTGATAGACGATCGCTTTATTTAGCATAAAATTATTATTATTATTTTTTTTTTTTTTTGAAAATTGAAATATTTGAACGATTTTAATCTAAATACGTAATAAAGTTCACATAAATTTATTTTTTCGCTGACGAACTATTTGCATGGTATTAAATTCTTGAAAATATATAAGCTATAAATATAGATTCATAGTTAGCTATATTTATACTTTTGTTTTACTGAAAATCAGTTTTACAAATTATTGCTTTAATTAGCGTCAAATAATTATTTTTTTTGTATGTTTTTGAAAATTGAAATATTTGAATGATTTTAATCTAAATATGCAATATAAAGTTCACATAGATTTATTTTTCGCTGACGATTTATTTGCGTGATATTAAATTCTTGTAATAGTTAAGCTATAAATCTAGATTCATAGCTAGCTATATTTATAGTTTTTGTTTTACATAAATTATTTTATTAGATGACGCTTTTTAGTTAGCATAAAATTATTATTATTTATTTATTTTTTTTTTTTTGGAAAATTGAAATATTTGGAAGATTTTAATCAAAATATGAGATAAAGTTCACATAGATTTATTTTTTGCAGACGATCTATTTGCGTAATGTTAAATTCTTGAAATGTTTACGCTGTAAATCTATATTTATTCGCGAAATTCATATACTAGTATATTCATTATGTCAGTCTTTTTAGTCACACATGTTCCAAATATTTTTTCTTTTTTTTATTCAAATGAGTTCAAAAAAAGCTTAAAAGATATATATTTTACAAAGAGATAAAGAATGTGTAAATTCTTTAAAGTTTAATCGTAAATTAAAGTATTCATTTTTAATTTACTTTTTTTTTTTTTTTAATACTGAAATAGAGCATTAAAATATTTTCGATTTTTAAAAAGTTTTTACTGATCAACATTGTATTTTGTTTCTTATTTCAATTGAATAAAAAAATTAAACGAGTTAAATAAATCAAAGTTAGTCAAATATTTTTTACTCTATTATTTTTTATTTAAATGAGTTCGAAAAAGGTTTTAAAAATATGTTTTTAAAAGAGATAAAGAATCTATAAATTCTTTAAAAATTTAATCGCAAATTAAAATATGCATTTTTAATTTAATTTTCTTTTTTAATGCTGACGAAGAACACTAAAATATTTTCGATTTTTGAAGTTTTTACTGATTAACATTGCACTTTGCTTCTTATTTGAATTAAATTAAAAAAGCAATTAAATTAATGAAGTCAAAGATAATAGCTTTTAAAAAGTTCTATCCGTTTTCATTTAACTTCACTTTTTCTTCATTGGCGCAACAGCCCCATGGGGGCAAGGCAGTCTGCCTATTGGCTGATTTCTAGATTATCCATCAATAAGAAAACATCTTTTTTCTTATTGCTGGATAAGATTGTGAGCCCTACGTGCTACCGACATATTAGACCGGGACTACTGTTTAAAGGAAATTCCGAACTACTACAGACATCCATGACACTGCTGGAACTCGAACCCCAAACCTGTCAGGGCGAACGCTAGTCACCCGGCCATCAATCCCATTTAAATTAACTAATCTATAAATTATTAAAACCTTAAAAAAAAAATTTTGTATGATGTTTTTAAATTTTTGTTTAAAATATGACTGTTAAACATTTTTTAAGCAGACAAATGTTTTTCAAGTAATTTTTACATAAATATTTGTGTTAATTATACTTTTCCAAATATAATGATATCTTAAAATAATAAAGTAATTTATAAAAATAATTAATTAAAAGGAATTTTAAAAAGAATAATTTATTTAAAACTAAATAATAAATAATAATAAATTAATATTTCACTCATAATAATAAATTATAATAATAATGCAAATTAATATTAAAAATAATAAATTATAAAATAAATTTTTAAAATTTTGTTCTTTTTTAAAAACAGCAAAATTATTTTTAATTATTTTATAATTTTGTTATTATTGTTAACTGGAAATATATAGATTTGATTTTGTAACAATATTTTAAATAAAATTAATTAATTACGATTAATTAATTAATTAATTAATCGTAATTAATTATGTAATTCTTTACAATTATGCTAAGAACCACACTGGATGGAAATTCGTATTCCTTTAATAAAATGTTATAAGGAAAATAAACATTTCTTTCATGAACAAAGCTTTAAAGTCATTAATTGTATAATTCTGTCAAATCTGATAACAGACAACAAGAGCATAGTCATGTTTAACAAATTAACATAAATCACTGTCTAAGCAAATCTTTTTGAAAAACCACTAACTTTTAAACTAAACATAACAAACAAAATCATTCACACCAGTATTCTATTTACTAGACAGCAAATGATCCTTAAATGCCAAACAAACACAAACATCAGTTGTTAAAACTCGAGCAATAAAGTTGAAGTTCGGAAGAAATTCTTCTTTCTTTAGTTTGCCAAAATCAAAGCATTATCTTAATCAGTTTTATTTAAGTAGAATGGTTCAATTAAGAAAATCAGGGAAAAATGCGATGATTCATTAATTTAGAGATGTAGGTTTTGATGAAAACATTTTTTTTCAAATAATTTCTTCATAATCATTTGTGTTAATAATAATAATCATCATCATCAGTGTCGTAACAGCCCCACGGTGGGCCAAGGCCATCTGCCTGCTGTCAAATTTCTAGACAGAAGATGTTTTCTTTTTAAGAGGTAGGGTTGTCAGCACTACTCCCAACGCTCTACTGTCACATTAAACCAGGACCTACGGTTTAAAGTGGATTTCGAAACACTACAAACATCCATTATTATTCGTCGGGACTCGGACACGAAACCTGTGGCACCAAGACAGGATGCCCTCTTCTTTATTGGTTCAACAGCCCCATAGGAGATTTCGAGACAGGGGATATTTTTTTGCGGGATAGAGTTGTCAGTCCTACGCCCAACGCTCTACCGTCATATTAGACCTTCGGTGCCACAGGTTTCGGGTTCGAGTCCCGGCGGTGCCATGGATGTTTGTAGTGGTTCGGAATCCACTTTAAGCCGTAGGTCCTGGTCTTATATGGTTGTAAAGCGTCACAGAGCCCAATCAGACTTATTCTTACCCATATCATTACCAAACTGTAAAAGGGCCACTCAGTTCTAGACACAGTGATGTGGTGTAGTAGTAGTAGTAGTAGTAGTTGTAGTAGTAGACCAGTTTGTTAATTATACTTTGACAAATATAATGATATCTTTAAATATATTTAAAAAAAAAAAAAAAAATTTTATTATTTTTATAGTTTTTATTATTAATTACTAGAAAAATATATATTTGCATTTGTAACATTTTTACGACTATTCAAACAACCACACTGGATGAAAATTCGTATTCCTTTAAAAAATATTATTAAGAAAATAAATATTTATTTTATGGACAAAGATTTAAAGTCATTACAAAAATATTTAATGCTGTCAAAACAGATAACAGAGCGAGCGGTCATGTTTTGCAAATTAACATAAATCACAGTCTAAACAAATCTTTTTGAAAACCGCTAACTTTTTAAACTAAACTTAAAACAAAATCATTCACACCAGTATTCTATTTACCAGACAGCAAATGAGCCTTAAATGCCAAACAAACAGAACATCGTGGTTAAAACTCGAGCAATAAAAAGTTGCAGTTGCGGAAGAAATTTTTCTTTCTTTTGTTTTGTCAGAATCAAAGCATTATCTTAATTAGTTTTATTTACGTAGAATGGTTCAATTAAGAAAATCCAGGGGCAAAAATAAAATGGCTGCTGTTGCCATGCGATAATTCATTAATTTAGAGATGCAATTCCCGGACGGACACTTTCTTGGGGTTCTCCAGAAAGTACGAATGTCACCATCTTAATTAAAATTTGCGAGCTCAATCATCAAGCTCTAGCATGTTTCAGTTAGACGTTAGCAGACGAAAGCAGTTAGCTGAGAGCAGTTAGTTAGCAGCAAAGAAGAAGAAGAGGAGGAAAGACTGGAAGTTCGGTGACGGTACTTGGAGGAAATGCAGACAGGAAGCAATTTGAATGTCAGTTGATTTGTTCTGTATCGGGAAAGGGCTGCCAATAAAATAAATTATAGGATTAAATGCTTCAGGACAGGTGTGTTTAAGAGTTTGTGACAAAGTGTGGCAGACAAACTGGCGCAAGTCCAACTTACTACTTGGGAAGTTTTGATGGAGAGTAAACGAGTTTTACTTCCTTTTTGGTTTTTGTTTGTTTATCGATAGGCAAATAGGAATAAACTGTTGCTACAGGAAGCTTTTTTGTTTATTTCTTGGATTTGTTTCATTTCTTCTTATGTTGTGTGTAAAAGACTTACAACATTTATAAAACAAATGTTTATACAATGTTTATACAATGTATAAACAAATGTTTACATTAAAAAATGTTTAAAATTGTTTTACATTTTACGTAACTTCTATTACTTAAAATGTAAACAATTATATTCTTCTATTTTCTATTATATTATCTATTATTTCTTCTTCTATTCTATTCTTCTATCCAGATTTTTAAAAATATTCTAATTAAAATTCTTGAAATCATGATGACTTCTTTTTTTTTTTTTTTTTTTTGGCTCAGCAGTTCCATGGTGCATTTCAAGACAGGAGATATTTTCTATTTACGACGTAGAGTTGTCAGTACTGCGCCCAACGCTGTACATTCATACTAGACATTCGGTACCACGGGTTTTGGGTTCGAGATCAGGAGGTGTCATAGATGTTTGTAGTGTTTGGAATCCCCTTTAAGCCGTATGTCCCGGCTTAAAGTATGACTGTGGAGTATCACGGAACCCAATCAGACTTCTTCTCACCATACATCATTCCCAAACTGTAAAAGAGACAACTTGGCTCTAGGCACAGTGTAGTAGTAGTAATAGTAGTAGTAGTAATAGACCCTAGGGGCCTGAATGGCCGAGTGTCTAGCTCTCGGTGCTATAGGTTTCGGGTTTAAGTCACGGCGGTGCCGTGGATGTTTGTAGGGGTTCGGAATCCACATTAATCCGTAGGTCCCGGTCTCGTATGAATGTAGAGCGTCACGGAAAAATCCTATGTCTAGTGTGATTACATTTGATTTCATTTTTCGGTAACGAAATATTTAGTTCATGACACTAATTACAACATTTTGCATGCTAAATAATTTTTAACCCCACCAAAGTAAGTTTACATCTTCAAAAGTAATTTATTGAATTTTATTTTTTAAAAAATAACTCAATTCGATATTCTTGAAATAATGATATTTATTTTGATTATATCTGATTTCATTTTTGATAATAAAATTTTTTTCCTGGATTCCACTTTAAACTGTAGGTCCCGGTCTACTGTGACTTGGAAAACCCAGAAAACTCCCCGAGTTAGCTTGACTGCTATGAGGGCCACATGTTATCCTACTTATCTAGTATTTAAATTCTGTACGCAGTTACTGCAATGCAGTCTAGCGAGAAATTCGAACTCGTTCCTTATTGTACGCTAGTTGTACGCGTTACATCAAGCCATTAATCAAGTAATGATCGAATAAGTAATGATTGTAAAAAAGAAACACCGAAAATTTCATGAAACTATGTTTATCATTCTGAATGCATGAATAATGAATAATAAGTAAGTAGCTTTGCAAAAATTAAGAAAACAAACTTTATAAGGATTGTATAATAAGAATGATCTTCGAATAAGTAACGATTGTAAAAAGAAATGCTGAAAAATTCGTAAAACAATGTTCAGCATTCTGAATACATGAATAACGAATAAATAAGTAAGCTTTTACAAAATTAATAAGAAAAATGTATAAGTATTCTATAATAAGAATGATCTTTGAATAAGTAATGATTGTAAAAATAAATACCGGAAAATTCTTAATATTATGTTCAACGTTCTGAATACATGAATAACAAATAAATAAGTAAGCTTTTGTAAAATTAAAAAGAAAAAATGTATAAGTATAAGAAGGATCTTCGAATAAGTATTTATTGTAAAAATAAATACCGAAAAAATTCGTAAAACTATGTTCAACGTTGTGAATACATGAATAATTAATAAATAAGTAAGCTTCTGTAAAATTAAGAAGAAAAAATTGATAAGTATTCTATAATAAGCATAATCTTCGAATAAGTAATAACTGTAAAAAAAAAAACTGAAAAATTAATTCGTAAACTATGTTGAGCATTCTGAATCATAAGCAATGAATAAATAAGTAAGCTTTTGTAAGTTTAAGAAGAAAAATGTATAAGGATTCTATAATAATAATCTTCGAATAAGTAATGATTGTAAAAATAAATACCAAAATATTCGTAAAACTATGTTCAGCATTCTGAAAACATGAATAACGAATAAATAAGTAAGCTTTAAAAGAACCAAAATTAAGAAGAAAAATGTATAAGGATTCTATAATAAGAGTGATGTTCGAATAAGTAATAATTTTTAAAAATAAATACCGAAAAATTCGTAAAACTATTTTCAGCATTTTGAATACATGAATAAAGAATAAATAAGTAAGCGTTTGCAAAATTAAGAAGAAAAAAATTATAAAGATTCTATCTTTAGAATGTTTGTGTTATATCAAACAATGTTTTAAATGTCAAAGTATGACACTTTTAACAGGAAAAAATATAGCTTAAAACGAAAACTAATTATCTAATTAATTATATAAACAATGTCTGAGCTTCAAAGTTGTTACCCTTCAAATTGTTCCCCACCATTTTTTCTGTTTGTTATTTTAGTAGGAACAAAGAAGTTGTCTTAAAGGACTCGCTGGAACATGTATAATTGTATAAAATAAGAAAAATTTTATTGTTTAAGAAATTTATTCGTGTAATTGAAATTTAAGTCTCCATTATATTGCATCTCCTTTAACAAATGTTTCTCCTCTAAATAGTAATAGAAAATTTCGGGACAATAAAGTTGATGTTAGGTTATTCATAGAATCATTAAACTTAGATTGGGTCGAAATTGAAGCAATATAAGTTTTGAATAAAACATTTTGAAAATTAAACATTCCTTTATTTAATCTGTTGATACATCTTTTTTCTCCATGTAGTGTGAAACTATAATGTATATGTTATTTTGTTTGTAGTTTTAATGTCCTATATATCAAACAAAAAAATATATTACAAATATTTACAAAATATTTTACATATATTACAAATTTTGTAATATTTTTAAAGTGTTTGAATTACTACAAATAATGTAATCATTTTCCACTTTATCAATATGTTTATAAACTGCATATATGTAAACATTTTTCAATTATCTATTGATTAAGTTTAAAAGATTTTATGAATGGACATAAATTATTCTCGTTTTACATTTCTCACTATGGATATAATAAAAAATTTCGTCGATATGTTTTAGTTTTTCAATTTATTTTCATTTTATTTTCATTTAAATCATTTCTCTAAATAATTTTCTCAATGTAGGACATATTTTATAGAATTTTACAATATTAGAATATTTTCTAGATAGTTTAGTATTTATTGGCAAATTTATTATTAAAGTACTCCTTCAATGTTTCAGTATTATTCACAATGGTATAGCATTTTTCCCACGGTAAAAGTTGTAGCAGTTCATTCCTATGAGAGACGAATATATGTTATTTGACAAGTATATAAAAACAACCATCACTCAAATTTGACAGCAGATAAGAAGTGTTGTGAATACTTAAATTATATGCAATTAGTGTTTTGTACTAAGGAAAACAACCAGTCCCTCAAATCTGATTGCAGATATTCGGTATCGTGTATAATGAGAACTCATGTCGATTGTCTATGCAACTTTCACAGGTCGAAACAATTAGAGATGGAATATAGATTACACCATGAGTTGTTGCATCGTGATTGGTGATAGACCATGGATTGAAAGTGTCTAATCCAATGAGAAGTGAGAGAAGTTGATCGCCCCCTCAATTGACGGATTTTCTTAAGGGAGGTATTTGGAGAAGAAGAAAGAGAGTTAAGAAGTCGATCAGAAGTGTTATCTTTTTCAAAATGTTTTCAAAATGAACTACTTGTGGTTCCGTGCGCCGTGGAATAATTGAGATCTACTGCAGACCACAGATTCGTCGTCGTAGACTCGAGAACTCTGAAAATCCCTGACATTGGAGTGAACTGCACTTGTATATCTAATTTATATCTTTAATTTCATTTTTTTTTTTTGTAAATCGAGTTTTGTGTATAATTTAATATTTATAAATAAAAATAAAAGTGTTCCCATGAACCTGAAAGTGGCCTTCGAAACCGTTATAGGTCTAGTATAGGCAGCACAACGTTGCAATGGAGTAAAGGTTAGTACTTCTGGTGAAACATTGAAATGAAACTGTCCTGCTTTGTGAAACGTACTAAAAAAATTAACGTATATTATATGGAAGAAACAATAAAATATCCACAAGGTGAGCTAATTTAATACTACAAACACTATCGGCACGATCATTTCTTAAATCTGTTATTGTTATGTAAACCTTAAGATTTGAATACATATTCGACTGAAACGTTAGGTATTATTTTTCACCATAAATACTTCTATTATTATGTGCAAGAAGAGGCAAATATGAAATTATTATATTCGGCAGTCTATCACAGGATCTGAAGCTAAATCTTTTAGAGTAATCAAAAATTGAACGATATGTTAGTTGAATTTGACTTTTGCTCATTCTGGGTTACTACATGCAACTGATTTCATCAACATCTACATTTTTGAAATTTTTGATATTTTTCATTTTATAATTTTATTAAATAAATAATTCTCTTTTAAAAAAAAAGGGCATTTAATTATCTATTTTGCTTATTAACTCAAAGGACATGAGACCACCGCTATGTTTCAACATTTTGCAAAGAAGGAGCTAGTGGCCTCTACGAGGCCAAGGATCTCCGTAATAATTTACAATAATAATATGTTAGTTGATATACCGGCAAGTTATATTCTTATTAAATTTTTAATATTTTTATAGATTACACTGCGACTTATCATAAAACACACGAAATTTTAACAAAAAAAAAAAAAACTGAAAACTAGCCTAAAATCCAAGTCTGTCAGTCAAAGAATTTTTATTTTTAGAATATAACTATCAATTTTATAAGTGCATATATTTTTCTTATATAATTTATTTATGTGTTCTATGAATATAATACGTTTTAGTTGCTCATATATGAACATTGGTTAGTAATCATCAATTCTGCATGCCTAATCTCAAATGATTTGAATGAACATTTTTCAAGACGAGAAGGCCAGGCTTTCTGACATGAATAATGGTACTTTCGAGTCGTACTTATTCAAGACTAGCAATGGGTTAAGAAAAATTAAAAATATAGTAGGTCAATAAAAGATCTACTTACATGATGCAAAGAACTTGGTTGTGATCTCGTAAGGACGGATTCATTTGTAAGAGTCCAAGCTGCCACTCCTGAAAATATTTAATTTATTTTATCATATAAATAAAATAATAACTTATCTGTTTACTATTTTAATTATGTATTTACTTTAGAGGTTAACAAATCAATTGTATTCTATACGATTTATTTATTTTAAAATAAGTAAATAACTCAAGCATAATCTGTGTATATTTATAAAGAACACATTTATTTTTCATTTATTTAATACACTTTTTGTAATGGATAACTGGTGGGCTGTGAAGTCCGTAGGCTGATACATAGATGGCGCTACTAGTATCAAATCCATATGATTTTTAGTTAGCCCTAACTTTCAAAAGACACGTGTATAAACGTGACAGCTATTGCACTATTAGTATGTGAGTATTTTTAGTGAAGCAACTTTTGTTAGTTTGAAAAAATGGATAAAAAGAATTTCGTGTGTTAATAAAGCATTGGCCTTTTGGCGAAAAAGATACTATTGAAGACAAGTCTTGGCTTGATAATCATTATTCGTACTTTGCACCAGGAAAATCAACCGTAGAGAAGTGTTTTGCTAAATTTAAATGAGGCGAAATGAGCACCGAGGACGATGCACGCAGTGAACTCCCAAAGAGGCTGTTACCGACGAAAACATCAAAAAAGTCCACAAAATTATTTCTGATAACCGTAAAGTGAAGTTGATTGAGATAGCTGAGACCCTAAAGATATCAAAGGAACGTGTTGGACATATCGTGAATGAATATTTGGATAAGCGAAAGCTCTGTTCAAAGTGGGTGCCGCGCGAGCTCACAATCGACCAAAAACAACAACGAATTGATAATTCTAGGCAGTGTTTGGAGCTGTTCAATCGTAATAAACTCGAATTTTTGCGTTGGTATGTGACAATGGATGAAACATGGCTCCATCATTTCACACCGGAGACCAATCGACAATCAGCCGAGTGGACTGCACGTGAACACTAAAAATGAACACTAAAAATGCTATAACTCACATACTAATAGTGCAACAGCTGTCAAATTTATACGTGTATTTTGAAGGTTAGGGCTAACTAAAAAAATCATATAGATTTAATACTAGTAGCGCCATCTATATGTCAGCCTATGAACTTTTCAGCCCATCTGTTAGGTACTGACGAGCACGATTGTAGTGTACTACAATTTGGCGCCCAACGTGTAGCGGCCCTGTACTTGCACACTGCAATCTGGCGCCCAACGAGGGGCGGCCCGTAATTACACACAACACTTTCTAAAATTACAGAACTAGAGGATAAATATAAAACACTTCTTTGTCAATCAATTAAGTTTAATGGTGATATTCTAAATTATATATCTCATATAAAAATAATTTCCCCAAAATTATTGGGATCTTAAAACGCTGGCGCCAAAATACTGGCGTGATACTAGTTGAAATTGTGCTACAATTTATTTTAATCCACAGGAGATTAGTTATTATATATCTTTTAATTTAAAATTTTTTATCTTTTTTAGATAATCATCTTTTTTCGTATGATTATGAGTCTCATATCTCACTTGCATGTACTCCAAAGAACCCATTGTCAGTTAATAAAGGCAGAATACTGTTTTCCAAGAAAAGTTTTAGGATTGCCTACCTAAATTTGCTTGTCGCAGCTTTCATTTTTCTCCTAGAATGTGCTTTTTACGTCATGGACAAATAAGCAATATTTTAAATATTAGAATTGATAAGCACAGACACGATATTAAAGAGTATGATCAAACTTCATCCATTTATAATGCCGAATTTCATCATTTTAATGGGCATAACAGTAAAGATCCGCCATACATTCGCACAAAAATCTATAAACTTTGAACTCAAAGTTGATAGATCCTCCTTTCAGAGTGTGAAAGTCGAGTGAAAAGTTCCAGGCAGTACAGAGGGTACAAGGGTCGAGGGGAGAGTTCCAGCGAGTATGACGGGTACAAAGAACAAACTGGATTATTAACATGATTTTGTAAATACTTGTTGTGTAATTGTGATATGTGTTGCAGTTGTACAGTGCTGTGTTAGCAAATTTTAATCAATATGGCAGCTAAAAGTTTTGGAACCATCATTTAAAGAAACAATTGTTTAACCATGAATTAAAACTGAATCAATACCACACGAATCATTTGTCCCTAACTTCTACAATTGCTTAAATTAAATCTCATATTCACATTATAGCGTGTGTACGACAAATGAGATAAAGCGTGTCTATGGTAAATGAGAAAAGGGTGTCTTTGGCAAATGAGAAAACTTGTAAAAGAAAGCATATCATGATAAACTTTAAAACAATCAAATATTATGGACTAAACGGTCTATTTAATAATAAACAAATAACTCCACGATATTTTCATAACACTCAAAAAAGTATAGTGCTTTTATAGAATCTGGTAAAATTAAAACTAAAACTTCCCCATGTTTTTATTACTTCCGTAATGATTTAAAGACATTAGATAGCTCTTTTAATATCACTTTTCCTTTGAAACTATTTAAGAATTATACTTCCTTCCTAAAAAAAAATAAACAATGCAAAAATTTCTTTAACTTCATTAAAACTCACGATACAAAAAAAAATTTACTTTTAATATCCTTATTACTTAATAATCTTACCTTATTTAAGCAAGTTTACCACTTCCAAGTCCTCCAATTTAATTTATTCCACTTTCAACTTTCAGCGCCATTGTTTTTTTAAATTCCTTCTATTAGCTCACACTCTCCCTATATATATCTTGTTCAAATTTTCAATCGTTAATAAAATACTTTTATTCATCCACACAAGTTCAAATACACTTTTTTGAACTTGTAGTGGATGACACTGATGTTAATACAGTTTTTTTCAGCTATTAATTCATTAAATAAATAAAATTAATTAATTTCAGTTTTTTTTTTTTAGATTTAAGTTTCATATATCTACCAACAGATGGGCCAGATAAACTTAAAAAATGATTGAAAATTATTTATAATGGACTTTTGCAATATAGTGAAAAAAGTAGGAATTAACTTTAAAAAAATTTTTATATTACTTGTTTTTAATAAAATTTCTTTTAAAAATAATTTTAAATGATAACCAGAAAATATTTTTACAGCCAATACCGACATACAAAACATTGAAATATAACAACCCGAAAGTTTGGAAGGAAAGTTTTCAACTATAATTTAAATTGTAAATACACGTCATCTTTCAAAACTAATATTACATAAAGCCCCAAGGATGACAAGTTATCTTAACATAGACTCTGGTCATATCGTCCCGGCGACATCAGAATTGTTGAAGACTTGAATTTTAGATATAGTTTTGCTAAAGAAACAAAATTTATATCGACTTTCAAACTTAATATTAAAGTCTTTCACCAAAAGTATTAAACAACATAGGACACATAATGCCTGAAAACTTCAGCTTCTTCAACTCCTATTTAGTTTTTCATTGAATAGTAATGAAACATTTATAACAAATAAAAAAAAATGCATTCTCAGAAAAATCTACTCTTTTAGAACTACCACCTTCTATATTTACACTTCATCAATAAAGGTAATAAATATATCTTCAAAAATAATATTTAGGTTCGAATCCTATCGGTAGGGTGGATGTTTGTTAGTGGTTAAGAATCCACATTAAACTGTAGGTACCGGTCTAATTAGCCCAAGTGTGCACAAAATGATTGTAGAGCGGCACACCAAACCAAAAACAATTTATTACAACAATTGAAAAACCCACTTATTACTATGCCTCCACCTGTAAGTTACAGTGGTCTGATGGCCAATTGGCTAGCGCTCTAGTCTTTGGTACAACAGGCTTCAGATTCAAAACCTGGTGGTAACATGGATGTTTAGTGGTTCTGAATCCTGTAGATTCCGGTCTAATTAGCTTAAAATGTGCAAAAACATTACCATAGAGCCACAAACCGAACCAAACCTTTAAGTTACAATACCTCAGTTTTCTAGATAAAAAAATAATTCTCCTTCATTTAAATTTTTAAAATTTCTCTTAATGTGGTAAGCAAAAAAAAAAAAATAATTACTTTTATAAAATTTATCCATCAAATTTCTATTTGTAACAATCTATTCAAAATTAAATACAACTCCAATAGCTTATCACTTGTGAAAAGTACCTTTACAAATATGGCTAAATCACGCTAGATATTTTTAATCTTGATATCCTTTCTAATGCCGTCATAAGTAATTCATACACAAAGAATACTAATAACAGTAATTTTATTTAAAAACTTTAAATTTTTTAAATAATTTTATTATAATTTCATTTAAATCTTTCAAATCAAATGCAATTTAGGAATTAAATGCATATTCTTTAGATTTCAGATATCCCTTACAGAAAATCTATCTGGCATTGTGTGGATGCAAGATGGCGAACTGGTCTATAATTTCTGTAAATGTTTCTTCATATAACAGTGTGGGTGATAGAATTATTTCATATTTACGATTCAGTGGCCGCCAAAATCCCCGATCTCACTCCAATGCATTTCGGGCTCTGATATTACATGAAAACTAAAATGTATTCATTTAATCCGCAAACTGCCTTTGAGTTGAAAGATGCCATCAGATGTCAGGTTCAACACATTCCTCTTGCCAGGGTACGTGCTTCTGTGCTACCCATCAATGTTTCATCATGTGTGAAGAAAGTCAGTTGGAAAATTTGTGAAACACATTCATATATTTTGCTTTCTGTTACTTCTCTGTCTTTAGTGTTTTCACTTTTTTCAAAGAGTTTATGATTTTTCACTGGTGTTTTATGAATTTTAACTGGTTTATGGTTTTTCTAATATGGTTTATGGTTTTCTAATATATCTTCTTTTTAATAATAATATTCTAATAAAGAAAAGTAAGTGTCGCCATTTGAAATTTTAGAAATTGTGTCACTGTATTCTTAAGTGTTAGACTTTAATTGTTGATTTTTATGATTCTTGAGTGCATACCTCAAAATTCCTTAAACCGAAATTTCATTCAGTTTCTGTTAATGGTGGATAGCTAGGGATTCTCTTATTTAAATTTTTCTGATTTTTATTGAAATATTCTTCGATAATAAAGTCTACAAATTAATTAAACAACATTGTAAAAATGTATTCCATAAAAGTAATGCATTTGTTTTTTAATATCTTTCATATGAGTATTTTTTTTAATATTTGGTTTAAAATAGTTTTGCATTTATAAAAAGTATGTAACATTTCAAATTTTTTTTGCTCCAAAATATATAATTTGCTTAGAAAAATTACTTTTATTACAGATTAATTGCTTAAAACATTTTAATTCTTGTTTTCTAGATTTATTTTTTACTTTTAAAATAAAATTAATTTTCAAACCAGGAAAAAAATGTATATACATTTTTTAATTTTAACTTTTCATGATTTCAGAATTATGAAATACAACAATTTCATCAATATGGTTATAAATTGCTCATATGATAAAAAAATTAATTAAAAACTGTTTAATCATTAAACTTTTTATATGTTTTAAAATTAATGTTGATTTAATGTTTCTATAAAAAAAATCAAAATATTTATTACGTTTAGAACAGTTAAGAAAAAGCATTTCTTAGTTGTTTGACGATATGTAATCAAGATAAATATTTCTGTTTGCTAATATTGATTTAAAATTTAAAAAAATCAAAATATTTAATACATTTAGAATAGTATTGAACAAAAATTTTATGTTGTTAGTTGATTGACGAAATGTAAGCTAGATAAATATTTCTGCTTGCTAATATTATTTTAAAATCAAAAAATAAAAATTTATTCCATTTAGAATAATTTAGAATAGTTTTTGAAAAAAAATATGTTCTTATTTGTTTGACAAATATACTAAGGACGATAAATATTTCTGTTTGCTAATATTGATTTAAAATAAAAAAAAATCTCAATATTTATTACATTTAGAATAGTTATGAACAAAAATATATGTTCTTAGTTGTTTGATGAAATGTAAGCAAGATAAATATTTCTGCTTGCTAATATTAATTTAAAATAAAAAAATCAAATTCCATTTATTATGTTTAGTATAGTTTTGAAAAAAATATGTTTTTATTTGTTTGACGAAATATACTAAGGAAGATAAATATTTCTCTGTTTGCTAATATTGATTTAAAATAAAAAAAAATCTCAATATTTATTACATTTAGAATAGTTATGAACAAAAAAATATATGTTCTTAGTTGTTTGACGAAATGTAAGCAAGATAAATATTTCTGCTTGCTAAGATTGATTTATAAAATATATTCCTTTTACTATAGGTTTTAGTTAGCTAAACAATGTTTCGATTTAGAATGCTAAAAACAGATTAATTAGTAAAGAAAAAGAAAAGGAAAGAGCCTGGGGAAAGAAAGAAGAATCTAAACCAGAGGCTAAAAAAATCGAAGTCAGGTTATATCTGTCTTCAATTCTAAAAAGGTACTTCATGGACAAAGCTTTTTCTTTTCCTGTCAACCATGAAAACCACGTAGTATGTATATAGCTGCTATAATAACTTTTTAAAATTCAGGTAGTGTCCTCTGTGTTTTCACATAAATAGAAAAATTTCCTCTCCATTTGATTAGATCCAATATATTCTACATTATTTTTATAGTATATATTCTTAGAATAGCTTTAAACATAAATTTGGATCAAATGCATAAGCAACAGATAAAAAAATTATATATAAAAAAAACTGTGATATGCTCACATAATTTATGAAATAAACATGTTATTTTCAGGACGTAAAATAATGATAACATGCACACTTGTGTTCAGCTATAAAAAAAAAAAAAGCGCCTTTTAGGGGCGTTAGAGCAGACTTATGTCAGAAAGACTCAGATTTCGGGAATTAACATATATGGCATTTTCAACAAATTTTTGGTTTTTCGGGTTTTTTTTTTTTTTTATCCATTATGCATAATTATAGGAGTCTGATGATCGAGTAGCTCAGGTTTCAGGTTCGAGTCCCGGCTGTGTCATTGATACTTATAATGGTTCGGAATCCCCTTTAAACGGTAGGTCCCTTCCTAATATGATTGTTGGCCGTAGGGCTGACAACCTTACCCCGTTAAAAGGAAACACCTGTCTCAAAATCTCCCAGTAGACACGGTCTTGGCTCACCATAGGGTTGTTACGATAATGATGATGATGCGTAATTATAGTGTTTTCTGTTTCATTAATAAATTTAATTTTAGCTAATCTTTGTTATTTATGTATAAAAAATTATACAAAGACGCCTAACTTCCGGCCCTAAAGTGATTGAAAATTTAAAATTTAAAAAATTAACAAACTGTAAACAGTCGTGCAAAAATGAAGCACTTCGTAATTAAAAAACCTTTACTAATGAACTATACATATATATATGCATACATCTTTTTCTTCAACGTCGCAACAGCTCTATGGTGGGCCAGGACTGTCTGCCTATTGGCAGATTCCGAAACATGAGGTGATTTTTTTCTTGTTTACTGGATAGGTTTCTCAGCACTACGCCCAACAGTCATATTAAACCAGGACCTAGGGTTTAAGATGGATTCAGAGCCCCTAAAAACCTCCAATGGCACCACCAGAACTCGAATCTGAAGCCTGTAGCACCGAGCGCTAGTCATTCGGCCATCAGGCCCCTGTATATATATATATATATATATATATATATATTATATATATATATATATATATTATTATATTTATATTATAATTATTATTATAATTTTGGGTGATTTTAACTTTTAGATTATGCAAAATTGAAATAGGATAGCTTATGTTAGAAAGGATAAACATAACAATTCAAAGTGTACACTGAGAAATTTTTTTCGCAAAATAATTAAAAATAAAATTTTTGAATATTTTTCACACAATCACGCTCGCTTTTGAATTGCAAACATTTTTTGTTTATCTAAAATCCATCCTTCAAGTTGCAAAAAGGCTAAAGAATTGTTTCGCTATTATGAATATCGAAACAATTATTACAAATACTAACCACCCATTGAATACAAAAGGAAACCAAGCAATTAGAAAAATATTGCTATAGTACGAGTAGCTTCATCTATGAATAACTCGCTTTGCTTTGGCGAGAAAAGAAAATTAATAGATATACTTTGATTGCGTAGGGGTGGATGTGTTCAATACCACTTAAGTATTTGTCAATCAATATAAAATACCAAATTAAGGAACGCACCAATCGGTCTCTTGAAAAGATGTAATATGCCGATGAGCGCCACTCATTAATAAATCTTTTCTGTATTATTTTTATTCTGCCCATTGATATTTTTATATATTGCTAATTGAATTAATGATATAATGTTTAATGAATTAATGTTATAGTATTTGATGAATAATAGATATATAATATTAGATAGTTTTTTTCATAACGTTTTTTATCGTCCGATATTTTTTCTTCCTAGCACTCATGCTCATAGGAATAGCTCAGTAGTGCAGTATTATAGATACGCATGCGCAATAGGTACAAAGTTTCCTATGAGCATGTGCGCTGAGAAGAAAAAAATATCGGACGATAAAAAACGTTATGCTCTCTCTATTGTTGTAAATAATCCTCAGTATCCAACAGCGCGGGACGAACCCTTGAGTAGTCTACTCAAGGGTTGGAGGGAAAGGGGGCAGCTTCTTTTGTGATTGAACACCCCATAGGTAGAATTCTGACTTGTCTTGGAGTCGTTCAAGAAGGGCAGTGCCTTCCGGGAGTACTTTTAGGGGGGGCAACTGCCTTGTATTTGAACTTCGTATGGAGCTGGAAAACTCCCAGAAGGTAGTCTGACTGACTGACGAGACAAAATGCTGCACATCACAAACACAATTGAGATTCCTCTTTTTTTTAAACAGTATTTACAACAAAGCCGCCAGCGGATTGAACCTCAGTCCTAATGCTCACCAGCGGCCGACATAATCACTGAGCCATGAGTCGGGCATGATATAATGTTTAATGAATTAATGTTCCTACGTACAGTTAAAGTTACTTTTATCCAAAAATTCGGTTGTGCATTTAGTGAAAACACTAAAAATTAAAAATGATGAAGCAACATTCATCAGTATGGCGCGAACTCAGCATTCAATGTGAGTTTAGTATTACCTGATCTGAAGATACTATTCTGAAATTCTAATTCTAGATATAAATCTGAGGGTAGATACAGATCTAAATTACTATAATATCTTAAGGCATATTTGAAAATAAAGATATTAATTTTTAGGTCTTAAGATACAGATTTGAGTTGCTATATCTGATTTGTTTTGGTTTGGTTTGTCACTCTACAGTCCTTTTTGCCCACTTTAGGCTAATTAGAGCAGGACCTATATTTTGACGGGGATTCCGAAACCACCAACTAATATGCATGGCACCGGTAGAATTCGAACCTGAAGCCCATGACACCAAAGGCAAGAATACATACCAGCCAATTGGCTTTGTTGATATCTGAAGATATAGATCTGAATTTCCAGTTCTAAAAATTCAACAATCAAAACCTCTAAAGTATTAAACAAAAATTAATATTTTGGGTGAATTTATATATAAAATTAAAATATAGCTTACTTTTTATAACCCAGAAAAATTTAAGGTAGCCCAAAAAATAACGTGTGGCCCAATGCAAATTATTTGAAATGATGTTAAAAAATTAGGCGACTTATACTAATTATAAAATTAGGCGACCCTCACTACAAATTATATTTGTAGTGAGGGTACCTTATAAGTCGCCTAATTTGGCATCACTAATGTGGAAGGGCTTGAATGACCGAGTGTCTAGCGCTCTGGCACTCGGTGCCACAGGTTTCGGGTTCGAGTTCCGGCGGTGCCATGGATGTTTGTAGTGGTTCGTAATCCACTTTAAGCCGTAGGTCCCGGTCTCCTATGACTGTAAGAGCGTCACGGAGCAGAAGTCAGACTTCTACCTACGGGTGCTCCATCAGAACAGAAGCCGCACCCCTCTTCCCTCCTTCCATGAGGGATACGACAACAACAACAGCTAATATGGAAGCTGAATGATATAAATATGTTCTAACACCGCCTATAAAGCTTTTGTTTTCTTTACAACATTCGTCACAGATAACAAATATTAATGTGATAAATTATCAAACTTGTAATGGTGAACGTTGAGCCATGAAGCTAGCGTTAATAATCATATTAAAATAAATAGCAAGAGAAATATATACAAAAGTTCAATAATTTCAACCAATTCATAGATCAGAAAACAGTTGATTATATTTGTTTGAAAATGTTATTATTTAACATTCTGTATACTTCAAAACATCAATTAGACAAATATTCAAATATTTACATGTTCAATGTATATAACCATTAATATTACAGGTTTTAAGTAGCACTTAGCATAAATAAATATTTCAAAATTATGTACACTTCAAAATGTCAATTAGGCGAATATTCAGATATTTGCATTTACTACATGATATACAAATATTTATATTATACGTTTTAAATAATACTCATAATGAGAGCAATGGATTATTTACTACAGTGATGAAATTACATCAAAGTGTATCTTTAATGTAAATAATCCCTACTTTGTAGCTTCAAGATATTAAAATTATATTTCAATGGGAATTTTAGTGGACATAATGTATTCTGGGTAATCTTTTCTGAAAGTTTATATTATTTGGTTAAAAATATTATATTTGTATAGGAATAACCCAACATATGTCTCAATTGTAATGGTGTACGGCTATGATGTATGAGGACTCTAATCCGCATATGGTGTCAGTTGACTATATATGTAAACATCTTTCATCGACAATCAATTTACCTGGTGGGAGTTTTACAAATTTTCTACGTTATGACACTGACACAAATAAACGAGGTACAGGTCTTCTCGGATTGTAATGCCCTCCTTTATTCACCGAGCGATTTGCTGATATATATATATATATATATATATATATAACACAACATGTATATATCTTCTTCATTGGTGTAGCAGTCCCTTCGTGGGCCAAGACCGTCTGCCTAGTGGCAGATATCGAGACAGGAAATGTTTTCTTTTTCAATTCCTCCTATTAGCTCACACTCTCCCTATATATATCTTGTACAAATTTTCAATCGTTCATAAACTACTTTTTTTTTCATCCACTCAAGTTCAAATACATTTTTGAACTTGTAGTATGACATATGTTAATGCAGTTTTTTTAAATATTAATTCAGTAATTAAATTTATTTAAGTAATTTTTAGTTTTTTTTTTAAATTTAAGTTGCATGTCTAACAATAGATGGCGCCAGATAAACTTAAAAAAATGGAAAACTATTTACAAATATCGAGACAAAAGGAGGTGAAAATTTTTTTTTATTTGTTACAGGATAGGGTTGTCAGCTCTACTCTCTACAGTTATATTAGACAAAGATCTACGGTTTAAAGTGGATTCGAAGCCACTACAAACATCCAAACTCGAACTCAAAACCTGTGGCACCGATAGTCAGAACGCTAGTCATTTGTATATATATATATATATATATATATCATATGTGCATCATTATTATATTTACAAGTCGATAGTTGAGATTTTACGCTTTCTGGAAAGATTTTCAAGGTATTAAATGATAGTGTGGGGTATAGGAGAAAATTGGAAAATTCCCACCAATCAGTCCGATTCTCGATGCAAGACACATGGTTCACAATCTCCATCGAGTCTATTCGTATTGATTTTCAATTAATTGCTTGTTACATCCGCCATCAGTGTGCATCGAACTCCTCTATCAGTGAGTCTATAAGTAAGGTCAACTTTAAATTAAGTCTATAATGAAAATAATTAGGTCTATATTATTTAAGTTTCTTTAAAACAATTGGTTTCGTAATAAGTATTTATGAAGAACATTTTTAAAGAATTCTATAAAAAAATTATATTTCTTTTTCCAAAAATTAAACTTTTTTTATATTTTTTAGTAATTACTTCATATGAAAAAAAATTTCACATTTATTTCAGTAAACTGAATACTTTTATACAGAAATATATTTTTTTCAGAAAAGTATTAATAACAAATCTCCTTAATTAAATTGATTTATACCAATTAACTTACGCATTGTTTTTTAGCTTTCTTTATTATACAGCTTATCTAATTGACAAATCTTAACTAAGAAAAATCAACTTAACGTATAACAATCTAATTTTAGTTTTAATTACTTTGTTGTAACACGAAATATTAATCAATCTATTATTTAAACAACAACATGAAACAATCTAAACTACACTGCTGTTAGTAAACATGACAATCAACGTGATTTTTCACAGGCTGTTTGTTTTTGCATCATCTAATGTAATCATAAATAATAATAGCACAGCATGTTTTGAGAGTTCATTTGGTCTGGCAAGTTCTAATTAAAATAATCAGAATGAAAAAAGAAATTAGAAATTACAATCAATCTTTCTGTTTTGATCTCTGTACGAATAAATAAAAAATAAAATTGTTTGTTAGTTGTCAACACTTATTCTACATATGAAGAATATGCTAATTGTTAAAATTCAGGCACATTAATAAGAATAAATTGTAAACATATGTATTAATGAATTCATTTTGTTTCTTTATCTTTCAATTTTACAATTAAAATTATTTTTGAAAATCATTTGATTAAATAAAAAATATTATTAAATTTGCATTTCCTTTTTTTTTTTTTAATCTCATGTTTACATTTTGTTTTTTAAAGTAAGAATTTGTGGTTTTCGAATACGGACACTTTGACCTAGGTTCTTTCACCGTTAGAACAAGCCGCTGGTGAGCATTAAAATTGAGGTTCATGTATTTGAAGCGGTATTTTAATACAATATACTCATTATCAATATATTTGTTTTGGAAAGTTGTGCTTTTTGCTACAAATGTTCTTTGTAAGTAATATATCCAATGGACAAAACATTTTTAATACAAAGTGCTCTTTGTCAATGTATGTATTTTGAAGGACGATGTGCTATTGGTGCAAAATGTCCTTATCAGTACACATAGAGTTTACATAGTGTTTTTATACAAAGTGTCATAGTCAATACATGTGGTTTGGAAAAAAATGTGTTTTTTTTTCATACATGGTGCCAGTGTCAGTAAACGCACTTTGGAAGCGGAATTTTAATACAATATAATCATTTTCAATTAATTTCTTTTGTAAAGTTGTGCTTCAATACATATGTTTTGAAAATAAAATTCGAATACAAAGTACACTTTGTCAATGTATGCGCTTTGGAGAGCGATGTGCTATTTCTGCATAATGCTCCTTATCAATACATGTGTTTTGATGGGCGGGGTTTCTTAAGAACAAAGTGCCCATTGTTAATACGTGTATTTTGGAAGAAGTAGGCTTTTATTACAATATAGCAATTGCCAATACATAGTATACTTTGGAAAATTGCCCTTTTGTAATAAATACTCTTTATAAGATATCCTTTAGAATTTTTTTACTACAAACTCTCTTTGGCAATGTGCTTTAAAGAGTGGTGTGTTATTGATACAAAATGCTCCTTGTCTATGGGGTTTGGGTAATATTTAAAATAATATTATTTAAATTATTGTATGTATAAAAATACAGGTTTGGCAAATATTCTCCATAGGGTTTGTAAAAGTGAAAATTTAGTACAATATACTCATCATCAAGAAGTCTGCTTTTGATGTAAAGTGTTCCTCGTTAATACACTGGCTTAAGAAAGAATTGTGCTTTTGGTTCAAAGTCGTCAATACAAGTGCTTTAAAGTAACTCAAAAATGTTCTGCCATTATCAAACCAGCTGTATTACTGAGTATGTACCATTATCAGACCAGCTGCATTTTTCCAACCTTCATTAAGAACTCTTCCAGGAAGGCAGGTTCTTTCCTCTTTTTGGGAATGTAGTGGGCCACATCTGATAAATCTATTATTTCTCAAAAGTAATAACCTTACTTTTCGATATATATATTATTCGATAAAAATTTAATCAGAACGATATAATCGAAATATTTGTAATTTTAAAACTACTGTATATTAACCAATATTTATTATTTTTCTGTTAATAATATCACAGATACAAAGGTGTCGGTATTACCGATACTGATGCAATACCGATTATTAACTACTAATTTGAGAATAAAACTGTGCCAAAGGATTTTTTTTGAGACAACATTTTAAAACAATTAATCATTGCAAAACAATCTACAATTTCACAAAAACGAATCCCCATTATGAAGACAGCAACACTATATAATAACCTACTCGAAAACCATCCATGCGTCAAAGACATCCTGTGAATTCCACTTCCTCGGACATTTCTAGACTAATAGTCACTTTCATTGAAATTATTCACATAATACTCCTGAACGAAAAAAATCTATCACCTCATGAATGGTAATTCGTATAGATTAATGCAACGACGAATACGGTCAAAAAGATTCGTAGAAAGAAAAAAAAGTGCAAGTTTTCAAATTGCATAGTTTTCTTAGTTATTCGTAGGACGATTAATCGAGCATTAAGGACACAAGAGCTCTGTGTGAGAAAGAAATGCATCCAAAGTGGGACACGACACTTCCAGTCTTTTCGGTCATTAACTCTTACAGACACTCGCGAAGGAGACGTGAAATTCACACGAACGAATGGAGAAGCAATCGACGTATCATTGCATTGCTTCCATCATTAAGATACATTAGCTCTCAGGCAGAAAATGATCGTGGTAGATGGGGAATTCTACGACTAGGCTCTAACTAGACAGATGTTCATTTTTTTTTTATATATTTCCTTGATGTCGTTAATGATCTGACAAATTGTACCTCCCTTTACTATCACTTCATTTGTAGGAGAGCTGTTAGTTATAGGAATTTTAGCCATCTTCTATTCAGTAAAATCTACGCCATCTCTACCATTTTCTACACAGTAAAATTCTGTCATTTATAATGAGTAGATTGGGCCTGAATGGCCGAGTGGCTAGCGCTCTGGCGCTCGGTACCACAGGTTTCGGGTTCGAGTCCCGGCGGTGCCATGGATGTTTGTAGTGGTTCGGAATCCACTTTAAACCGTAGGTCCCGGTCCTAACAGGATCATAGAGCATTGCGGGGGCATTGCTCTGCGTCCGTGGCTTATCTTCAAGTTACACGCGCTCCCTGGGTAATGCAAAGTGAGTAACGTCTGTGCAGCGCTTGCCTTAAGGCATCCAAGACCAAGCTGTCTAAGTGTTTGCCAGCTGCATTAGAACAAAAAAAAATAATGAGTAGATGTGCGAATGAATCTATCTAGATAGAGATTTGCTTTTTTATTAATTCTTTTGGTGTCATTAGTGATTGGACAAATTGTACCTTTATAATATCATTTTTGAATGACAATGGGGTATATGTGGGGCGATTGACTAGCACTCTGATGCATGGTGCCCCATGTTTCGGGTGCCATGGATGTTTGCAGTAATTCGAAATTCACTTTAAACCATAGGTCCCTGTCTAATATGACTGTAGTGAGTAGAGCTGGTAAAAAGGAGATCTTACCCCATAAAAAGAAGACCTGAAATTCACACGAACAAATGGAGAATCAATCGACGTATCTTTGGATTGCTAGGATCTAACTAGACAGATGCTCATTTTTTATATATTTCCTTGATGTCATTAATGATCGGACAAATTGTACCTCCATTACAGAATTCATAGTCTTTGTAGGACAGCTGCATACTTATATGAATCTTGGTTATCTTTGTATGCTTTTTTACGTAATAAAATTCTGATTTGCAAGCAGAATCAGACTTTTGTAGTGAGTAGATTTACGAATGAAATCTATCTAGAGGGACATTTACTTTTTTTAATTTTATTGGTGTCTATAATGATAGGACAAATTGTATCTTTATCGTATAATGTAATATTTGAAGGACAACGGAGTACATGTTGGCCGAGTGTCTGGCGCTAGGTGTCATAGGTTTCGGGTTCGAGTCCGGTGGTGCCATGGATGTTTGTAATGGTTTGGAATCCACTTTAAAACATTGGACCCGGTCTAATATTATGGTATGTCATAGGACTTATAACCCTACCCGTAAAGAGAAAAACATCTCCTGTCTCGAAATCTGCCAGTAGGCAAACGATCTTGGCCACCATGGGGCTGTTGCATCAATGAAGAAGAAGAAGTAGAATCGAGTACATATTATAGAAGTTCATATTTATTTCGCTCTAGACATTTCGTCGTCTGAATCCCCCCTCTCCCCATTCTAATCTTTGAAGACGCTCTTGCTAAATTGAGGTGGAGTAATATCAATGCAGCTGCCCCACATTCGTATCCTTAATAACGCTGAATCTCTTACATATCTGCCCTGCTAGGGATGAATGGCTTTAATATGAAAACAATTTATGCTTCGTGAAATTCAAATTCACAAGTAGAATCAGACTCTTTTAAAATCATCACAATCAGTAAAGTATACTTGGATTTGTTTAGCTTTTTTGTGTGTGTGTGTGTGTTTTGATAATATGAACATGTTTACAATTTTATTTATCTGCAAATCAATTATTTATGCAACTAAATTATAATTCATTGCTAAGGTAATAACATTTATTTTTCAACTAAAAAAATTTAGATTTACAAGCAAACTCTTGATACTATAATAATAAAACAGTACCTAGAGATTATCTTAATAAACAGTACTTAAAGTATTTCTTATGTCCGTTTAAAATCTCCCTCTATGCAGTACTATAAACTTGCAAAATTTCCAACTGTTCTAGTGTGCATATTAAAGTTGTTCATATAACTTTTAGTAATAAATTTCTGATTTAAGAACAAAATCATTATCCTATATATATATATAAATAATTTTACGAATAATATTAACCCGGAAACATTTTTTTAATTAGTGCCATCATTTTTGAATGAAATATATCTTATGCAATGTTATTTCTGCAATTTACTTGCTTACTTACTTATTATACAAAATTCTCGAATGCATTAGTTCAAAGAGTGTTATAATAACTATATAGACACCACTGAATAATTTAAATATTAAATTTATTAGTCTATGTAGATTTACTAACAGAATCAAATTTCGATCAATAACAATAAAATCTAACTTAATGTAGGCATAATTAACTAACTTTATCAACATTAACGGATCATGCATTCATATATTGTATACTTAAATACATAAATCTATAAGCCATATGCATTTATTAGTTCTATTTAGTAAAATAAAGATTTATAACTGAAATTCGACTTTTATAACATTCATATAGATTCTTAAAAAAGGGATTTTTTGTTCGTTTAATATTTGGAATAAAATATACCCCAGTGTATTATTCAGCAATTCACAAATCTGAACACAAATTGTACCTCTTTGTAAGATTATTTACAAACCAGATCTAAAAGCGTACTAAACTGCCTCAAAGGCATTAAAAAGATGTATATTTATGAAAATATTATATAATTTGTAATAAAATTAAATTTTTAATTTTATTTTCTTTCCAATGCAGCTGGCAAACACTTAGACAACTTGGTCTTGGATGCCTTAAGGCAAGCGCTGCACAGATGTACTCACTTTACAATACCCAGAAGGCGCGTGTAACTTGAAAATAAGCCACGGACGCGGAGTAACAATGCCCCGCAACGCTCTACGATCCTATTAGACCGGGACCTACAGTTTAAAGTGGATTCGAACCACTACAAACATCCATGGCACCGCCGGACTCGAACCCGAAACCTGTGGTACCGAGAGCTAGAGCGCTAACCACTCGGCCATTCAGGCCCCTTAAATTTTTATATCAATATTTAATTTTTGAAATATAAGTAATTTTATGTATATTTTTGAATTTTTTTATAAAATTTTTTTTTTTAATTTTATTCATACAATTTGTAATTTGACTAATGTAGCTTTAGAAACGTTAATTAATCGCAAGGTTCAATGTGTGTCTACGCGACATGTGTCTGTACATATTTAAATGTGTAGATCTATACGACATGTCTACCAAGTGGGATAAGAAACAACATATTTGGATAAAATATACCCCTATATATTATTTACCTATGCTAATACCCATCCGAGTTTAAATTAATACCCTTACAAGAATACTAAATTAAATACCTAACAATACAAATTTTAAAATCTCACATAATGTGACAAAATTTAGATATAAAGCAGAAACAGCCAAATAAATTCGAATTTTGCGAAAAAAATATCTTTTTAATAACTTTTATTTTGTTTAATATGATTAATACTCTTCAAGAGAAACTTTGTCATATTTATTTATCCTGCGAAATATTTTTAGTAAACTAATTTGTAATTTTATTGTTACCAACATTTCTGCCGTAGTGTAAATTATCGTATATACATTTACCATAGTATCTATACCCAACTATATACCTTTAAAAATATCAGCAATTTAAACGCATAAAGTTGTGCCATAAACTTCAGATTAAAGTTATTAATATTTTAAATGTATCAAAAATAATATTTTTAATGTTATTAAGTAACAAAATAGGGAATGATTGCCGAGTGCCTGGAGCTCGGTGCCACAGGTTTTGAGTTCGAGTCCCGACTGTACCATGAATATTAGTAGTTGTTCGGAATCCAGTTTAAGCCGTAGGTCCCAGTCTAATATTACTATAGAGCATTGGGAGTAAGGCTGACAACCCTTCCCCGTAAAAAGTCAGCATCACGGAGCCAAGTCGCATTTCTGAATCTAGCTCGGTGGGTGCTCCATCACAACAGCCCCAAAAGCACAAGATATAGAGCGACAAACCCCCATCCCGCTTCCCTTTTTTTTTTATCCTTTCATGAAACCACATAGTACTTGGGACTTGGTCTAGATGTTGCTATCTACCAAGTGGAATAAAAACACCAACAAATTTCAAAATGGCAATTGCCTCATTTCTTTAATTATTAAAGAATTTAAACATTGAAAATGTATAACAAGATTTTATCATTGAGAATTTAACATTTTACTTCATTTGAAACCCAATAAATTAATGTACATTTCTGAGAAATCGTTGAGACTAGAATAATGGTAATATCTTATCCATTAAAGAGCATAAATTCAATATAAATCTTTTTTTTTCTTTCTAATGCAGCTGGCAAACACAGACAGCTTGGTCTTAGATGCCTTAAGGCAAGTGCTGCACAGACGTACTCCCTTTGTATTACCCAGGAGGCGCGTGTAACTTGAAGATAAACCACGGACGCGGAGTAACAATGCCACCGCAACGCACTACTATCATATTAGACCGGGACCTACTTTTTAAAGTGGATTCTGAACCACTACAAACAACCATGGCACCTCCGGGACTCGAACCCAAAACCTGTGGTACCGAGCACCAGAGCGCTAGCCACTCGATCATTCAGGCCCCAATATAAATCTTTATATGCAGATAAATGAGGAAATAAATTGCATTCCTCAATAAGCATTTTCCATTTATAAAATAAGTTTCTAAATAATTCAAATAATTAATTGCACGTCGAATTTGCTGTTATGTAGTAGTTAAAGTAATATTTTAATTCACCTTTTCTACTTACAAATTTATATGGTAAGAATAAACTATTACCTCAATATTAAGATTAAGTCTATGATGCCCTTAATTAAATATTGAAATTTCCCCAGTTTAGTATACTTTACCAATAATAAGACAATAATAAAGCTTATAATGAAGCCCATATATTAGTGTACTATCATTTTACTTAGGATACGTATTACATATTAATTTGTTTACAAATGTTTACATTTTTTAATTTTGTTGGAGAAATGGTTCATAAAATTTCCTTTAGATATTACGTTGCAATAATTAATTATTTAATTTATATACTTTTATTATAAAACTTAATATAGACTTTTATATTTTATACAATTGCTTTATTTATTATTGTTATATATAACGGCTTTAATTAAACAAGTTAATTATTAAGTCGTTCACCTTTTAGTATGAAGATATGTTTGATTCTCTTAAAACATCATTACAATTTTATTTACATTTTGCTCATGCTAATTTTTATTAAATATTTATGATTAAGTTAGTCAAATATTTATAATTAAGTAAATCAAATCTTTCTAAATATTTATGATTAAGTAAATCAAATATTTCTAAATATTTATAATTAAGTAAATCAAATATTTCTAAATATTTATAATTAAGTAAGTCAAATATTTCTAAATATTTATAATTAAGTAAGTATTTAAATCGTTCACCTTATTATGAAAATATTTTTTGGATTTTTTAAAAAACATTGTTACAATTTTATTTATTTTATATGCTAATTTTTACTAAATATTTATAATTAAGTAAGTCAAATATTTCTAAATATTTATAATTAAGTAAGTATTTAAGTCGTTCACCTTTTAGTATGAAGATATGTTTGATGCTCTTAAAACGTCGTTACAATTTTATTTATATTTCACTCATACTGATTTTTACTAAATATTTATAATAAATAATTTATGTGTATGTAATTGTTCATTTCGTCTGTTTTAATAATATTCTATTGCCCAACCCATATCCATATGGAAATGTGCACTTCTAACATGCAAACGAAGAGATTCAAATACGACGGCCAGTGCTTTTGAAAACGAAGAGACTCAATGGCGATTCTGCTAATGTATGTAGGCGTCTCGCATTGTGAGTTGAGTTGAGTTGTTGTCCGGGTTTAGTAGTGGGACTTTTTATAAGCCCCATATAGCAATGCGCATTTATCATTTTGCTTAATATACGCACTACATATTAATTTACATATCATATTACGTATTATTTTACATATTAATTTTGTTTTCTGATTTTATTATTAATTTTGTTTTCTGATTTTATTATTAATTTTATGCGTATTACATATTAATTTTAAATGTTTAAATTTTAAATTTTTCACCATAATAGTTTATAACACTTTCTATAGATTTTGCCTTGTAATAATGAATTATTGACTTATTTGCTTACATATAAAGATACTTATTATTATAAAACTTTATATAGACTTTAATATTTGATACATTAGTTTTATTTATTATTGTTATTCATAAAAGTTTTAATTAAATAAGTTAATTACTAAATAGTTTATTTAAGTCTGAAGTTATATTTCCCTTAAAATATCATTACAATTTTATTTATATTTTTTACAAATAGGGTCTAGTTATATTCCATTTATATTTATCATACAAACAGGGTCCAGTTATATCTCATTTATATTTTATCATACAAATAGGGTCCAGTTATATTTCATTTATATTTTATCATACAAAAAGGGTCCAGTTATATCAAAATAGGTTTATATTTTATCCTACAAATGAGTCCGGTAGCAATATCAAATTTTGAATGTTATTCTGGAAATCAATATAGGCTATTATCCTACAAAAAGGGTCAAGTTATATCTCGTTTATATTTTATCCTACAAATAGAATCCTGTTATCCTTGAATGTTATTCTGAAATCAATATAGGCTATTATCCTACAATATAGGCTTTTATCCTTCAAAAAGGGTCCAATTATATCTCGTTTATATTTTATCCCACAAATAGAGTCCGGTTATCCTTGAATGTTATTCTTAAATCAATATAGGCTATTATCCTCAAATAAAGCAGAAATAGGCTTTTTTATCCTACAAAAAGTGTTCAGTTATATCTCGTTTATATTTTTTATCCTACAAATAGAGTCCGTGCCTTTATCCTTGAATGTTATTCGTGGGAAATCAATATCGGTTGGTATTATCCTACAATATAGGCGTTTATCCTACAAATAGGATCCAGTTATATCTCATTTATATTTTATCATACAAAAGGTCCAATTATATCTCTCGTAATGGTTTATATTTTATCCTACAAATGGTGGGTCCAGTTATCCTTGGAATGTTATTCTGAAATCAATATAGGCTATTATCTTACAAAAAATAGATTTTTTTCAATTCTACAATATAGGCAATTATCCGATTGGTTTATAGACATTTTATCCCAACAAATAGGGTCCACTTATACTTCATTCATGAATCCCATCGAGCATTTTTACATCTACAAATAGGGTCCACTTATATTTCATTCATATTTTATTCTACAAATAGGGTCCAGTTATATTTCATTCATATTTTATTCTACAAATAAGGTTCAGTTATACTTTCATTCATATTTTATTCTACAAATAGGGTTCAGTGTATATATTTCATTATAGGCTTTTATCCCACAAATAGGGTCCTCTTATATTTCATTCATATTTTATTCTACAAATAGGGTCCAGTTATATTTCATTCATATTTTATTCTACAAATAGGGTCCAGTTATATTTCATTCATATTTTATTCTACAAATAGGGTCCGGTTATATTTCATTCATATTTTATTCTAGAAATAGGGTTCAGTTATATTTCATTTATATTTTACCATACAAATAGGGTCCAGCTATATCTCATCTATATTTTTCTACAAATAGGGTCCAGTTATCCTCAAATATTATTCCGGAAATCAATTTAAGCAGTTCGTAGTGTATATAAACGATCACTAGCCTCAATTGTTCAGAAAATATCCTTTCGTTTTTTAAGGTTTTTCTTCAAGATATCATTTGGGATTATCATTACTATTGGTAGATTTGTAGAAGTTTAGTTTTTGCTTTATTTTATTATTTTTTATTATATTTTTTTAACTGAATTCATGGTTTCATCGATTTTGAATTATTCTCTGAAGATGATATATAGGATTTATAAAACGTTTACTAAGATTATCAAAAAATCATTAGTGATGGACTGAAACCATTAAGAAACATTAAACGCTCATTGCATAAACAAAGATTTATTTTTAAATAAAAGACAATTTTCAAACCGATCTTAACTATATTATTAAACTCATTTATTTTATTTAAGCAAGCTGATTCATATATTTGCCTACCATTAATCAGAAATGTTAGGTTTTGTTAAGGTAATGATAAATAATATAAAACAAATTTTACATTTAAGGCCTATTTTACTATCTGTATAATACAAAAGTATAATATTTCTTAAACATTTATTATATTTTAAGTATTATTACAGCTTTTTATTAAGTATTGTGCATAAAACTAAATTTTTATATCTCAAACTGCTCAGAATATGACCCTTAAATACTTAATCTATTGCATCTTTATGGACTATAAAAGCATTGATACTGTGAAATAAATATTTTATGTGTGTTTATGCATTGTGAATTATTTTCATGCATTGTGAATTATTGTGGGGCTATTACATATGATATCCCAGCTTACAGTGGGGGGAGAGATCATAAACTTTCGTATTTTAAGGTTTTAAGTAAATTAATTACAAGTACTTTAATGTGGAACTCTTTTACAGAGCTACGTAATTAAATAGTTGAATATTTTATTACAAAAGAAGAAATTAAAAGTACTTTTGTAACATTTTTCTTTGAACACATATTTAAAATTTATTAGTATTGATAATAATATCTAACTATTAATTTTAAGATGCCTAAAAGACATTTTTATAAAGTAATGTAATCAACATAAATATTAAATGTGTCCGTAAAATAGGAGTCAATATACAATAATTATTGTATCAGGCCTTTTTAACAATAATACCATTTAGATTCTAATATTTTTTTAAATGTATAAAAGAGATACCTCTAATGTACTATTCAGTACAGAAAACAGGAACCTAAAATTGAGGCACCTTTTTACAGTTTGATATTAATGTAGGTGAGAAATGTTCTAATTTGCAATTATAATGGCAAGAATAGTCACAAGGTTCAATAAAAATCAAAATAGGAAAAATAATAATTCAAATGAATTTTTAAAGAAAGTAGCATTTTTTATTTATGTATTATTTGAAAAAATATACCCCTTTGCATTATTTACCTATTCTAATACCCAATCTAAATTAATACCCACGTAAGAATATTAAAAATTAATACTCATACGAGAATACTAAATTAATACTCATTCAATATTAAATTAATACTCATAAAAGAATACTAAATTAATACTCATTCAAGAATACTAAATTAATACTCATACAAGAATACTAAATTAATACTCATACGAGAATACTAAATTAATACTCATACAAGAATACTAAATTAACACTCATACAAGAATACTAAATTAATACTCATTCAAGAATACTAAATTAATAATACTCACTCATACTAAATTAATACTCATTCAAGAATACTAAATTAATACTCATACAAGAATACTAAATTAATACCCATACAAGAATACTAAATTAATACTCATACAAGAATACTAAATTAATACTCATACAAGAATACTAAATTAATACTCATACAATATTAAATTAACACTCATACGAGAATACTAAATTAATACTCATACAAGAATACTAAATTAATACCCATACAAGAATACTAAATTAATACTCATACAAGAATACTAAATTAAATATCTTACTGTACAAATTTTAAAATCTTACTTAATATGTCAAAATTGTGACACCTTTTACAGTTTGGTATTAATGTAGGTGAGAAGTGTTCTAATTCGCAATTATAATGGCAAAAATGCCCACAAGGTTCAATAAAATCAAAATAGGAAAAATAATTAATGATAATTAAATTGGTTATGATAAATAATATAAAATAAATTTTACATTTAAGGCATTTTTTTACTATTTTTATAATACAAAAAAATACAATATAAATTTTATTATGTCTTAAGTAATATTTCTAGCATTTATTAAGAATCGTGCATACTACTAGATTTTATACCTCAAACTGCTCAGAATATGACCGTTAAATACTTAATCTATTGCATCTTTATGGACTATAAAAGCATTTATACTGTGAAATAAATATTTTAATGTTATATCTTCATGCATTGTGAATTATTATAGGGGTATTACATATAATATTCCAGCATTCAATGAGGAGGGGGGGGTGATAAGATATCATAAGCTTTCAGATTTTAGTTAAATTAATTACAAGTACGCTAATGGGGAACTCTTTTACAGCGCTACGTAATTAAATAGTTGAATATTTTATTACGAAAGTAGAAACTAAAAGTACTTTATAACATTTGTTTTGAAGGCATAATTAAAGTTTATTAGCATTGATAATGATATTTAACTATTATTTTAAGATGCTTAAAAGTCATCCTTATAATGCTATCGACATAAATACGTAAATTAAATATGTCGCATGTAAGTATAATGTAATATGTAAATACGTGTCCGTGGTATATCTTCAAACTGCAAGTGCCCAATGGGTAGTGCTAAATGAGTTACAGCGGTGCAGCCCTTGCTTATGGCAACTGTCTAACATAAGTATTTACCAGCTGCATTAGAAAAAAAAATATATTTTAACTATCCTAATATTTATATAATCAGCAATAGAAAAAAACAATTAACAATGTATATATAATAAATATATATACAGAGAGTGAGAGATAGGAATAGAAAAATATCGGTAAGATGACAGTCTCTGTTTTGTCAGCTGCATTAGAACAACATGTAAATACCTGTTCGTAAAATATCATCCAATATAATTGGATGATTGCATCATGCCTTTTAATCAACGATAATAATATTTGTTTGCTTATATATTTTTGTTTTAAATATTCAGTACCGAAAACTGGATCCTAAAATTGAGATACCTTTTTTACAGTTTGGTATTAATGCAGGCGAGAAAATGTTTTAATTTGCAATTATAAGCGTAAGAATGTGCATAAGGTTAAATAAAATCAAAATATAAAAAATAATTTATTGTTGGTCAATTAATACACTGTGAAGAAGAAAAAGAAGACATTCATTATACAAAATATATAGCGAATTACATAAAAAAATGAGAAATTCAAGATAGTCTAGGGCTGACTAATTTGAGGCCTATAAGCGCATACAATACAGAATTGTTGTATATGCGTCTCAACAAAGCATCGTACATTTCCCTAAATCGCTGATATTTTTGTTATATTTATTTTTTTAATATATTATAATAAAATTATATAAAAATATTGTTTTATTTATTTAAATATCGACTTAAGTTTGCTATTTTTCTTTTTCTTCGATAGTTAAATTCCTTCGGCCTTTTCAACAATTTAAAAGAAATGCTTGAATCGAAATCAAAGATTATTATGTCACAAGATGTGTGACATAATAATTACGTAAATATTTATTCGATATAGTGAACATTTAAGATTATAAGCTACTTATAGTTAATCCACCAATTGTGCATACAAATAAATGGAAGTGGAAATGAACCAACCGATTACTTGTAATCAATGCTAGTCAGATATACTGGGCTCAAAGAAGTTTTGAAAGAAGAAACAATTAATAGTTAATGTGTTGTTTTCATCTAATATTTCTATTGATATTATGAAATTTAAAATTTTAATTATTAAATTTTTAAATTATTCATATTGTAATTAAGTTAAACTAAAAAATTAACTTTCTTCCCTATTACACGCTGTATTTGAATCCGTCTGACCTGGCAGCTTGCCAATCTTCCATCCAATTCGTAATCTGTTGTTGAACTATACTAATTTTTGCTTATCAGTTATCGCTGAATAAGTATATTTACGCATGACGTCATTCAGTTTTATCCTTTAAATGTGCTTCAAAGAAACTAAAAAATTTGGACAAATTTCATCTACACAAATGATATTTTTGTGGTAGAAAGCAAAATAATATAATAATACAATATGAAACCGGCGTGATACAGCATGAATTATGACAAAACACAGTTGAAAACTGAATTTTAAAAGGGGAAAGAAAAGCAATAGGTGTTTAACTGTCTTGTGTATTATAATTAGTGCGATACTAAATTGGAAGACAATATTTGCAGAAAATACCGCAAGAAAAGTGTAATACATGTTAATGCAATCTTAAAAAATTGTACTTTGTTGAACTTGTGTGAACCAGTTTACTAATAAACATATCAAATGGTTAAGAAACATTTTTTATTTTATGCAAGTTAGTTAATTCGATTTATATAGCAAACAAATTAATATGTTGCCATTATAGGAATCTTCAGAATCGAAACGTATTTATTGCTATTGATTGGTATTTCATCATGCTACATCGGTGTAATGCAAAACCTAAGATGTTTCTAACAATTTGGTATTCCTGTAATATGTATAATGATAATACAGAATTAACATGTCATTGAAAAACTTCAGGGTCGTAATGTATTAGTTTGATTACTTTTTTTTTATTTCCGCATGCTACATCGACGTACCTCGATAACTAAGATATTTCTCACAGTTTGGTATTCGTGTGTGTAAATTTGGTCTTATGATATAGCTTTAATATGTTGTCATTGAAAAAAGACTTCAGGATCGGAATGTATTGGTATTGAAAAAATTCTTTTATTTCACTATGCTACACCTATGTATTCAGTAAACTAAAATGGATATTTAATTGATATTTCACCATACTACCTCAATGTATTCCAAAAACTAAAATGTTTCTAAAAATTTGGTATTCCTGTGGATAAATATTTATAGTAATAATATAGAATTAATAAGTTGCCATTGAAAAAACTTCATGATCGGAATGTATTGGTACTGATTTTTTTATTTCACCATGCTATAACGCTACTATGTACGAATAGTACGCACCATAATAGTATGTACTAGTAAGTACTTAGTACGAACATACTAGTATGTATGCTATTAAACTATGTACTCTAGTAAACGCTACTTTACATGTTACACCTATATACCCCGTAATCTAGGATGTTCCTTATAGTTTGATATTCATGTGGATAAATATGTATAGTGATGATAGTTAATATTAGAGGAAATCAAAAAAAAACAATAAATGAATATAAAAAAAGAGGCAAAATCGCTCACCAATGATGGCAGCCAGCAATGGCAAAATAATCCCAACTGTCACAATGCACTTCATGCTGCCACTACGGCCCTCGTTTCCTCGGTCGCCGGTCATCAAGGAACGTTGAGAACCACGACTCATGCTTGCAAAAGGCACTGAGCTTGTTCTGCGTCTGCCGTTAACAAAATCCTCTGGTGACACCAAAAGCGTGGGCGTGAAAGCTTAACGCTCTGGTGAGCGCGCTGAAGGAAAAGTACGAGATGACTTTCTCCCCGTTTTCGCTGCCTGCCAGAGCCATGAAATTGGTTCCATTGCCTCGAGCCTTTCTTCGTTATCGGTGATGGCATCTGCTGGACAGCTAGATGTCAGGGACCTTGAAAAGAATAATAAAATTACTGAGTCGATTTGATTCTCGCTTCTGGAGATGTTCTTGGTGACCTAATCTTCGACAAATTTGATTTTAATGACGCCAAAAGAGAAAGCTGGCTGCAGAAAAGGTGTCTGGAGGAAAATGATTGGCGAATAAACATGTTTTGTCCTACATAGAAATATTCGTACGTTTGGAATTGACCGTATAGTGATGGGGAGATATCGAACGGCTATTCTGTTCCTCCCTGTCAGTACCATGTGGTGTCGTCCACTCTTTTTTGTAAAGTTTGAATATATTAATTGTAAATCTTTATGCATTTGTTTTCCTTTCATATTTTTATAAATAACATGGTGCTTTGTCTCTTGTATATGAAACAGGGAAGTTAGCACGGTACCAATCTATTTGACCATTATTTTTACAATGATTGAATAGCTTCTTAATGAATTATTAATTTTTTCAATAATAAGCAGTTAAAAAGAAGATAAATTAAGGCTTATTCAACTTACATTGTAGATGAAAAGTAAACAAATAAATTGTAGACTGCTCGCATAAAAATAATTACGAATGTGTTACTTTATTGTGTTTGGAAAAAAAATACTACTAGTATCTACTATAACGTGCTTTGACAGAAAGAAAATTCCCTCTGTCACGAATATTTTATCTAGGTTCTAATGTTAGTTAAATTTTTCAACACTGGTAATATAGAATTATGGAATAAAATTTAAAAATAAGCGATATATTTTAATTAACAATATTACAAATATAGAATAAAACAGCTAAGACTTTCACAAGTTTAAGGATGAAGCACCACAAAAAATATGAAAATTTCTGCTGGTGGCGTTAAAAAATATCAAAAATGTGGCAATTTCCCTGATGTCGAGCTTACTCCTAGCCATGTTTTTGGTTGCCCAGCTGTTGCAGCCGCAAGCAGCCAGCTGTTGTCTTTACCGTCCCTCGGAAGAGGATTATTCTGAACTGGCAATCAACATAGCCAATATTACTGGGAACACAAGGATATTTGATTTTCATTTAGTGCATTTTTGATTTCTACATTCAGGGGATACGACATACATTCATTCAGGGGATACGACAATAAATATAGAATTACTTTTACTTGTTGTGCATGAATTTTTTTACTGATTTTTAGTAACGAAAATAAAAACTTTAAAAACTCCTAAAACTTTAAAACTCTTTTTAACTTTTAAAACTTTTGAAAACATTTTAAAAATTTTAAAAACTTTTAAAACTTTTAGTTGAATATACTAATTATTATACGAATCTATTTTTCTAAAAGAAGTGCAAAATATCCCAAATGAGTAATGGAGAAAGGCACGGGTAACAAAATACTACCAAACACCAAAATTTAAAAAAAATAATAATGATATTTTAATGCGGACTCTAAATTATAGCATTTTCATTTATTAATTACTTTTATATATACTTGAATGTTATTCAAATTATCCTACATTTTGTAATGATAATTTTAATTCTTAATCGTATGCTATTAGAATTTGCGATATCACTTATACATAGTTAATGAAATAGTGTCCCGTTAAATTCATTGCGTATATAAGCGCATTTGGCTATTTACTAAACATACTGAGCTCGTGACAGTCTGATTACTAAATCGTGCTTTTAATCATAAGCCACTAGAGTGCTTATTTTGTAAAACTTCAAATATTTATTTACACTTCCTCTAAATTTCTTAATGAAATTTCAAACATTGATTATTTAAAAATTCACAACTCCTCTTCCATTTTCCGAAAATTTTAGGAAAAAAAAATAACCCAGAGGGGTTCTAGTTGTAAGAAATTTGGTTTAGTAATAGGAAAAACTTCTTTTCATATTTTTTCTCATACTATAGCAGGTTCTTCATTCTACTCTTTAATCTTATTATTTATTTGATATCAATCATGCAGATTCGTTTCAAACATATCGGAAAAAGTTAAATAAGTTTTTATTTCGTATTTTTTCTCAGATTCTTCATTCTACTTTTAATACTTATCTTGCAGATTCGTTTAATATCAGTCATCAATGACTCTCATGTATTCCAAACATATATGCAAAAAAGATAAATAACTCTTTTCACACTTTTTCTCATATTATCACAGATTCTTCATTATACTTTTAATAATTATCTTGCAGATTCATTTGATATTAGTCATTAATGACAGGTGATTATGGCTTCTCATGTATTCCAAACTTTTTTTTCTTTCTAATGCAGCTAGCAGACACTTAGACAGCTTTGTCTTGGATGTCTTAAGGCAAGCTCTGCACAGACGTTACTCACTTTGCATTACCCAGGGGCGGGTGTAACATAAAGACAAGCCACGGACGCGGGTAGCAATGCCCCCGCAACGCTCTACGATCCTATTAGAACGGGACCTACGGTTTAAAGTGGATTCTGAACCACTACAAACATCCATGGTACCGGCGGGATTCGAACCCGAAACCTGTGGTACTGAGCGCCAGAGCGCTAGCCACTCGGCCATTTAAACCAATTGTATTCCAAACTTATACTAATGCAAAAATTACTAACCTTTACTATTGTAAAAGATTAATAATAAAGGACTGTGACCATTATAATGGGAAAGGACGTGATCTGTCGGTCTAAAAAATTTTTGCGATACGTTACCACACATTCATTGTGGGAATCTATCATAAATTGACAAATTAAACAATTTCGGTGAGCATGCGATCAAACAGTAAAGTATCCCAAGTTGTAAATGTAAGCGAATAGCACCTTCAAATATTGGGAAAAGGCAATCATCACTGAAATGTGGAGATCCTCATCATCAAAATGAACAACTAAAAACTTAGGCTTTTTCCTTCATATAATATTAGAATTTTTCAAGACCACATAACTTTTGGATATTTAAGTTAAAAGATTCAACATTTCTCGTTGTCCGGAAAAAATGATAATAATTATTTTAAAAAGTTAATTTTGTACGTATTTATTTATCTAATTTTTATTGATTTTAATATGTTAGCTACAAATTATAAAAATATACCGCAAATTGTTAATGATGTTCATCAGAATTAGAGTTAAAAACTTCATTTAAAAAGTCTTATAATTGCCCTAATTGAAATTGGATTTCCTTGTGTTACAGCAATTAAACAATTTCGATGAATATGTGAACAAACTGTGAAGTTTGATGTGAACAAACTGTGATGTAAGCGAATAGCACCTTCAAAGCTTGGAAGAAGGCAATGATCATTCAAATGTAAGATTCTCATCATCAAAATAACAATTAGAAACTGCAAGCTCCTTCCTTCATATAAGATTAACATTTTTAAAGACCAAACAACTTTTAGATATTTCAATCAAAAGCTTCGCAACAATTGACGTTTTCTAGAAAATGGAGATAATTATTTTAAAACTTAATTTATTTTTATTTATTTATCTGATTTTGAATAATTTCAATATTTTGGTTATAAATTATAAAACAATATACCACAAATTTTTCAATGATGTTCATCTCAATGAGAAGCAAAGCACTTCACTCAGAAAATTTTACTGTTGCCCTAATTGGTATTGGATTTCCTTGTGGTACTAAATGGTAGAAGTGGGGGCACCTTCATAGATTGGGAAAAGGCAATCATTACTCAAATGTGGTGATCTTCATCCTCAAAATGAACAATTGAAAGCTCCAGGCTCCTTTTTTCATATAATATTAACATTTTTAAAGAACACATAACTTTTGGATATTCAAGTTAAAAGATTTCCAATATTTCGCGTTGTCCAGAAAATGGCATTAAATATTAAAAAAATTGTACGCATTTATTTATCTAATTTTTAATAATTTTAATATTTTGGCTACAAATTATAAATTATATACAACGAATTGTAAATGATGTTCATCACGATTAGAATCAAACACTTCGTTCAAAAGTCAACCATCGCCTTAATTGAGTTTGATTTCCTTATGGTACAGCAATTAGAAACAAACATCGATAGGGGTGACATCTAAGGGGATTTACAATCACTCCACGAATTAACTAGCCGAAAAACCTTCTGGTATATCTCCAAATAGACATCCATCACAATTGTAATCAAATACTTCGTTCAAAAAGTCTAACCATTGCCTTAATTGAGTTTGATTTCCTGTGGTTCAGCAATTAGAAACAAACATCTGCATAAAAGAAATGTAGAAGGTTCACAATCAACTCCGTGAATCAACTAGTGGAAATACCTTCTGGTATATCTCCAAAATAGACCGTAAAATCTCTCGATTTGATATATCATTTTCAAGTTTCCATGGAAGCACGCTTAGTTGTAAAACTCATTTGGAACTCCATCATGCCACCTCATCATTATATATTGATATTATACCATTAAAGGAATTATTTATAAAGTATTTTATAATATTATTCTTAATATTTACATTTCATATTTTGAAATAAAACATTATTTACATAAGAGAATTCTTAAATGATGCATTCTCGTGGCCTTTTAATACGGCTCATAAAAATAATGAAGAATTTATTTCTATTTATTTTTATTTATTTGCTAATAAATTTAGTGTGTCCATCTTCAACAAAAAACTTAAGATTCGTCTTCACTTGTTGGGTCTTGAACCAAACTCTCTTAATACTGATGCCCAATAGGTCCATCCATCACGCTAAGGCAGTAGAAATTACAAGAAAGTCATAATAAAATTTTGTGGTCCTTGTTGGAGATTTAAAATTTTTAAAATTTGAATATTGCAAAATTATAATAAAGTAAGGCGTAGATGTAGAATAATGTCCATTGCACGTTTTAGTTTGATTTTGTAATATTATAGTAGATTAAGAAACTTTCTAAAGGACTTATAGTTAATCGACTCTGACCGCGGAAAATTTAAGACATTTTAGAAAGTGGAATACGTTCACGATAAGCGTAGAGTGGTATGATGCATAAGTTTCTGAATAGTTAGACAGATTTCTGATAGTTCAGAAATGTAATGGACACCAAGGAAGTTTTACTGGTAAAGTTTCTTAAAAGTTAGCTAAATGCAAGATTAAATATTTATATTCAATATAGACGGACAAATATTGATGGAATTTGGTCAGAAAATTGTTCATAGAGACTTTAAATGCATGCTGCTTTTACAAATATGTTATGACATTTAATACTGTACACTCGATATTTATTATTAAATTCTTAGCTGGGTTTCTAGCCTTCTACGATTTTTTAATTTTTTTATATACCCTTGGTGATTTAAAGGATTCCTAGAAATTTGAATGGTGCGTCAGGAACATCAAAGTAAATCACCTATAACATATGAATAAAAGTGCAGAAGCGTCATATGCTCACATTATAAGTTGTTGTTTTTTTTTTTTTTTTTTGCAAAAAAATTAATTGCACAATGCTAATAATCATTGCTCCTGTCTTAAATTATTTTCTTGAAGTTTTTCCATCCTCTTGTTGGGGTCTCATTATCTTGTTGGAGTCTCTCATTATCTTGTTGGAATCTCTCATTATCTTGTTGGAATCTATTTTTATCTTGTCACAATCTCTCATTATCTTGTTGGAATCTATTTTTATCTTGTCACAATCTCTCATTATCTTGTTGGAATCTCTCATTATCTTGTTGGAATCTCTCATTATCTTGTTGGAATCTCTCATTATCTTGTTGGAATCTCTTTTTATCTTTTGGAGTCTCTTATTATCTTGTCGGAATCTCTCATTTATATTGTTGGAATCTCTCTTTATCTTGTTGGAGTCTCTCATTATTTTGTTGGAATCACACTTTTATCTTGTTGGAGTCTCTCTTTGTGTTGTTGGAGTCTCATTATTTTCTTGGAATCTTTCAGTGTTTTCTTATTGTTTTTCCTTTTTTTTGGGGGAGGGGAGGGAGGAATCGTTTATTATCTTCAAGGAATCTTTCACCATTTTTATTAATTTTATTGTATGATTTTCCTGTATTTCTTCGGCCACGCTTTGTTTTCAGCCCTATAGAGTACGCGCGAATTTCGGCCAGTATATTCGAGAATATCTGAACCATGCCTTTATGAACTATGCATTTAGCCGTAGTTAAAGGCAATTTAACTATTGATAGTCCCAATTTGTCACCCATTAATACTCAGAAGTTTTGAGACTCCGTAACCTCTGATGAATGAGTAATGCTATACCAACAGCACGTGTCCTTGGTGATCTCTGAATGTTTAAACGTGGTCAACAATCCATGATTCCTCATTACGAAATTTGTAACTTTCCATATGGCATTCATTTTGAATACGTTCTGCGTATTCTACGTGACCATTCCATCGCTCTAAAAAATATATTTCATTCTTCGTTAAGGAAATCCGTCATAATATTCTATATCCCGCGCCATACTTTTTGCAGGTTTTTCAGCATCATTTATTCCTTCTTCGTTGTATCCTTCTCGTTTCACTTAAGCTTATGTTAATTAACAGGTGGACTGAAAAGTTCGTAGGCTAACACATAGATGGCGCTACTAGTATTAAATCCATATGATTTTTAGTTAGCCCTAGCCTTCAAAATACACGTGTATAAATTTAACAGCTGTTGCACTATTAGTATGTGAGTTACAGCATTTTTAGTGAAGTTGTAGCATTTTTAGTGTTCATCACGTGCTGACTCGGCTGACTGTCGATTGGACTCCGGTGTGAAATGATGGAGCCATGTTTCATCCATTGCCACATATCGACGCAAAAATTTGGGTTTATTACGATTGAACAGCTCCAAACACTGCTTAGAATCCCTCAATTCGTTGTTAATTTTGGTCGATTGTGAGCTCTCCGCGGTACCCACTTTCAACAGAGCTTTCGCATATCCAAATATTCATTCACGATATGTCGAACACGTTCCTTTGATATATTTAGGGTGTCAGCTATCTCAATCAACTTCCCTTTACGGTTATCAGAAATTATTTTATGGACTTTTTGATGTTTTCGTCGGTAACAGCCTCTTTAGGGCGTCCACTGCGTGCATCGTCCTCGGTGCTCATTTCGACTCGTTTAAATTTAGCAAACCATTTCTCTACGGTTGATTTTCCTAGTGCAAAGTCCGAATAATGTTTATTAAGCCAAGCCTCGGCTTCAATAGTGCTTCTTTTCAAAACGAAATGCTTTATTAACACACGAAATTCCTTTTTATCCAATTTTTTCAAACTAACAAAAGTTGCTTCACTAAAAATGCTATAACTCACATACTAATAGCGCAACAGCTGTCAAATTTATACATGTGTCTTTTGAAGGTTAGGGCTAACTAAAATTTATATGGATTTAATACTAGTATCGCCATCTATGTGTCAGCCTACGAACATGTCAGCTCAACTGTTACATATTACAATAGCGTATTTTTCTTTTCTGTATTATAATTCATTGTACTCGTGTAATTCTGTTATTGTAAGTTTTTCTATTTTATTATTATTATTATTACTATTGCCCCCATTTTTAACTGGAAGGTGCTACAAAGTCCTGAGTACAGGGATGAGGTATGGGGTAAATTAGAATAAAGGGAAATACCTATTATGTATTATGTATACATAAACAGCCATTGTATAATAATTTCATTTTGTAAATCTTTCATGTAAGCCTCTGCTTTTATTCTTCCCGTTTCACTAACACTCTCGTGAGAGTTTCCGCTGATATGTTCCTATAAAAAACTAATTTATTTTACTCAAACTCATTTGTTTACCAGTTTATTCCTAAAGTTTGCTGTAACCCTTTGGAATTACTCTCTGTACTTTTTATATTGTGTTGTTTTGATTTAATAACCAACGATACAATATAAATCTATTTCAAATCTAAGAATCTCTTTCTTTCTCTGTCTCTCTTTAATACATATATATATATACATTAATTGTTTTTCTATTGCTAATTAAAATATGTGAAAGTAATTTAAATATATATACCTATATAACCTATATAAATAATAATTTGGTTCTTGAAATTTAAAACACGAAAATTTTAATTTGGAAAATATTTTATATTTAATTTGAAATGTTTTAGTATGAAATTGACTTTCACATACATAACATACAATTAACGCATACAATACATACACATACTTTTCACATACAATGTATATATATATATATATATATATAGTGTAGAAAAGTATGTGTATGTATGTGTGCATATTTTAAATTTCAAAACCAAATTATACAAATAATAAATTGGCTCTATTATTTAGAAGCATATATAATAAAATTATATTATTATATTTTATTATATATGCTTCTAAATAATAGAAAAAAAAAAAATTATTATTTGCATAATTTGGTTCTTCAAATTTAAAATGTGCAGACATTTAATTTGGAGAAGATTTCATCTTGAACCTGAAATGTTTTAGTATATCTATAATCTTGAATCTGAAATGTTTTGGCATATATATAATAATGCAATTGAATTTCTCATTATTATATATATATATATATATATGTGTGTGTGTGTGTGTGTGTGTGTGTGTGTGTGTGTGTGTGTGTGTGTGTGTGTGTGTGTGTGTGTGTGTGTGTGTGTGTGTGTGTGTGTGTGTGTGTGTGTGTGTGTGTGTGTGTTTATTATATATGTATGTATGTATAAAGGGGTTTGGAACCCACTTTAAACCGTAGGTCCCGGTCTAATATGATTGCAGAGCTTTAACAGTACTGATGCAAAAATACTGTTAAATACTGCAAAAAATACGGTTGTTCATGGGGCCAATGAAGAAAAGAATCTATCTCTCTCTCTATATATATACATGTAAATAATGTATCATCACACTTTGAACTAATACAATGGATTGATAAAATTTTTCTAGAAGTTTCTTTTATAAGAAACGATTTTTGTTTAATTCGAAAACTCTATTTATTCGGCTTAATTAATAATAATAAGAAAAAGAATTATTTAATTTCTGAATACCATTCTACCTTTTCATAAAAAAATTAAATTCAGATTTTGAACATTTGCTCCAAAATAATTTTTTTTTTGTAAATTTTTTTTCGTCTTTTTACCATTCATGCAGAACATAATTAAAAGTTTCTTAATGTTTTCACTGAAGTTTTTATTTTTAAATATGTCAATAAACTTTATGGTGAAATTATTTTTCTAAATGATTCTGATTTAATTTTTGTATGTTAGCATTTTAATGTTCTTTGCATTCAAATGCAAAAATCTTTGTTTTCCTGCTGGTTAATTTAGATCAAAAAATAAAAAAGTAAACAAAAAACAAGTCTTTTTTTTTTTTTTTTAATTTAATGCATTAACTTGTGTAGTTACAGATTTTAAAATTTTTTAAACATAGAAGAAAACGTTTATTACAGAATTGAACGTGTAATAATTACTTTATTACAATTTTTTTTAAATGTTTGGAAAATAATATAAAAACAATTGAGTTTAACGTTAGGAATGAGAACCAATGAGCAATGAAAGTACTTTGTTCATTTTAATCATTTTATTTGTTCATGCGTGAATTAGCAACTAGCTTGCTTTTTAATTCATAATAGAACGAAAATGCATTAAATTTATCATTTAATTAAAATAAATTTACTGAATTTATCTTTTAACTTAAATAAAGTTACTAAATTTATCATCAAGGAAATTAATTTACTAAATTTATCATTAAGAAAATTAATAAATTAATTATCATTTAATGTTATTTCATCAGTAATAATATTTAGTATTATTATTTATCAAATATTTTAGTTTTTGTACGTAAGGAAATATGAAAGGAAAAATGTTGTCTTGGAATACTATTTTTAACTCTATTTTTAGAATACAATATGATCGTATAGCATCAAGTTATATTATTCAGGTTTGATCCTGACTTTTGGCGTTCTTCGTCAAAGAATCAGCAATTCCATTAAATTCCAAATCCACATGAGAGGGGATCCATTGCGATGGATCCCCGCTCTGTGCATGCAATGGATTTGTTCTAAAAGAGATGTAATGTTCAAGATATTACTTGTGGAACCTTTATTAAGAGCCTGCGAGGCACACCTTGAGTCAGTGAATATAGTAATTCCATTCATTTGTTGTGATGAAAGTAGATTCAGATAAACCTCACGTGCCTTTTATAACCAGCAGTTCTCCTGTGAAGTTTGATGCAATTTCTTCCGCACCAGCAGCAATTTCAATTTTTTTCCCGTCGGGGGAGCAGCAAAACAGGTCATCTGTTACAAAATGTTGAGTCGAATGATCCATCAGTGTAATCAGTGATGTGATTGTGTGATGAAAGTGAATTTGTTGTTTTGATCCCTAATTCTTTTAGTTTCTCCTTTGGGGTTGTCTAGGGAGAACCTATAACCCCAAAAGGCTGAGTCCCGTCCCAAGGTGACGGATTGAGGAATGCCTCCATCGGTTTTCCCATTGGGTTCGGGGAGGGAAATATAATATCTCCCGTTGACCAACGGGTAGAAGTCCTACCTCTGGAAGTAATGGCAACCATCATGAGGAATCAGGGTATCGTTAATTATCGGTTTTATTAATAATAAAAGTGCCCAATATTATTTCTCATGTTTTATATATTAATAAGAATGTTTTACTAGTGTCCCTAACGAAGAGTATGCTAATAAGTTTTAAATTCTCGCTAGGGGTGTGTGTATTGTAGTCACCAGTAGACTTGGTGAAGATAGTGACAAAGATCTCACGTGGAAAATCCAGCATTCTGGATGGAGTTTTTTAACATGCCATTGAGGGAAAATTACCCATAAATGTTTTGAAAAATAATTATAAAAAAATAAAAAACAATTATAATTAATTAATTAATTAAAATTAATAAATAATAATTAAAATAATTAAGATAAATAAAAACGTAACACAACAGGCTTGTAGCACTAAGATCTGTAATATTACAATCCTCTTAGGTAATGCTGACAATGACACCTTTACTGTTAATAAATAAATTAAATAAATAAATAATAATTAAAATACTTGAAATAAATAAATAATAATTAAATAAATAAATTATAAATAAAAAGTAGCACTACAGACTAAAACCAGCCTCATGACCTTAGACAAGGATGGAAATGCTTGAGACTTTCGGTTAATTTGATATACTAAATGTCAAAGTATCTGGGGTTGACTAACAAATTCTACTAAAATTATCAATGATTTTTGAATAAATTTTAAAAAGCTAACTAAAATAAAAACTGTAACTGTAAAAATGATAGTATTATTTAAAATAAAAACTGTATTATATTATAGAGCACTAAATTTTTAATCATCAATCTCAAAAAAAAAAAAAAATTAATGATAAAAATTCTTAACCATAACGCAGACAAAAGAGATAAATATGTAAGCTAATTCTTTTTAAAGACTTTTGAGATAGTAAAGCGACTAATCAAATAACGCTTTCTTTAAAGTTAAAATGCAATTCTTTTGCATGCTCACGAGAGTGAACTTTTATGAGACGATAAAAATCTGCAAACAAACCTATCTGAATCTTTTTTTTCCTTAACTTCCTAGAAGATTAAATCTTTCTCTCATAGATAATACACTTCATTTGGCTCGTTCAGAAATGCGAACTGGGTTTCAAAAAAATGAGAAAAGTTTTACTTCTTTTTCACTGTTACTAGACGGGTTATTTCAAAAGCTTTACAGCAAATAGATCTCGTTATATCTAAGTAATTGTTTTACAAGTAGCGACTAAAGAGCAATTTTCTACCGGAAACTTATTTAATCACGATATTGAATCATATTGATCTTAAATATTGAATCATATTGATTGAATCATATTTATTTTATATATTGAATCATGTATTAAATGATATCATATTAAACATATATATTGATTCATGATTTAATTAAGCATGAATCAATATGTAAAATTCATGCAGAAGTTTATTTTAGTGAGTTATTATTATTATTTTTTTTACTGTAATTATTTTCTTTGAATTAATATTAATAGTCTATCTTCACGATAGACTTCTTCTTCTCACGATCTACAGCCGCTTCCTAGCCAAGCTGTCACAGTCAGCTTCCCCCAGCCAAGCCCATACTGACACTACTACTACTATACCATACCATTGTACCTAGAGCTGAGGTGCCCCTGTACAGTTTGGGATTGATGCAGGGTGAGAATTCTGACTAGGCTCTGTGACGCTATATAACAGTAATGGATACTGGTGGGCTGAGAAGTTCGTAGGCTGATACATAGATGGCGCTACTAGTATTAAATCCATAGGATTTTTAGTTAGCCTAACTAAACTTTTCAAAAGACTAACGTGTATAAATTTGAGCCTAAATTTCTGTTGCACTATTAGTATGTGAGTTATAGCATTTTTAGTGAAGCAACTTTTGTTAGTTTGAAAAAATGGATAAAAAAAAGGAATTTCGTGTGTTTTAGAAAGCATTGCTTTTTGGCGAAAAAAAAAATACTATTGAAGCAAGGCTTGGCTTGATAAATATTATTCGGATTTTGCACCAGGAAAATCAACCGTAGGAAGTGGTTTGCTAAATTTAAACGAGGCGAAATGAGCACCGAGGACGATGCACGCAGTGGACGCCCAAAGAGGCTGTTACCGACAAAAACATCAAAAAAGTCCACAAAATAATTTCTGATAACCGTAAAGTGAAGTTGATTGAGATAGCTGAGACCCTAAAGATATCAAAGGAACGTGTTGGACATATCGTGAATGAATATTTAGATATTCGAAAGCTCTGTTCAAAGTGGGGGCCGCGAGAGCACATAATCGACCAAAATCCAACGAATTGATGATTCTAAGCAGTGTTTGGAGTTGTTCAATCGTAATAAACCCAAATTTTTGCGCCGACATGGGACAATGGATGAAACATGGCTCCATCATTTCACACCGGAGTCCAATCGGCAGTCAGCCGAGTGGACTGCACGTGATGAACACTAAAAATGCTGTAACTCACATACTAATAGTGCAACAGCTGTCAAATTTATACACGTGTCTTTTGAAGATTTTGGCTAACTAAAAAATATATGGATTTAATACTAGTAGCGCCATCTATGTCAGCCTACGAACTTTTCAGTCCACCTGTTATATATAAGTGTATGTATACGGTGTATATATATATTCCTCTTCAATGGCACAACAGATCCTGCCCCAAGGTTGTTTACCTTCTGGCAGATTTCAAAACATGAAATGTTAAATATTATTAAATAAAAAACGATGGCTCAATTAATAGATGTCAAACATCCAGAGTCAAGTTTTTTTTTTTTCTTCCTTTCTCTATGTGCTGCCCGCTACATTAGTCTTGCGGAAGTTCAGACTGAAACTAAAATGATTATCGTAGGAAACCGAGCGTTGCACCACTACAACTTTAAAGGAATATCTCCAAGAATGATATCTGGGGGGGAGAGGGGCCGTACCCTTCCTTTCTCTTTTAGTGCAATAAAAAGTATTTCCGGTTTACAAACAAAAACGACGCATAAACACAAGTGCTTTCTGGTCAATATTACTCGTGGGGTTTCAAATCCGTCTCTCCTTTTTCAGAGACCAAATTCACTATCCAACTGGACACTTGGGTCTGTTAAAGGATATCTCATATAAAAGTTTTAAAAAATAACTAAAAAAATTCTTTTTTTCTGTTGTATTAATCTGCCTAATTCGTTTGGCCTGCCTAATTGTTACAGCTAACCTGCAAAAAAAAAAAAAACTCAAGTTCAGATCGATTTGCGGTCTCCATTATAGGCATTCTTTTAGCAAACGAGAAAATTCGATTCATTTGTGACTAGGTGAGTAAAGCATCTCGCATCCATAGATAGGCTGCGTGGTGGGGATTTTCGAGATTTTCTCCCATACGACACACAAATATAGGGTATACCCCTATAGGTCCTTGGAAGTCAATGTCATCCTGTCATTGTCCTTAGATGGCTCACTGTGTTCAACCGAAAAACAAGTTCCATCTGTGTTTAACCAAAAAAAAAAAAAAAAAATTAAGTTAAAGAAATTAGCTATACACATATATGTAGAAAACATTTATTATTCAAGCTTTCTTATATGGCACTTTACTTTAAATGTCAATGTTTTAAGTAAACTATAAATTTTTATGAATGTAATGTGTCCATTTTTTGTTATAAATTCATATTCGTTGGTAATATATTTTTAACAAATGAGTTTTATGAAATGTACGTAATATTTTTTTCATTTAATTACAAATTTCAATGAATAGTAAATGTAAAAATATATCTTACTTTTTTAAAACAAAGTATTCAGTTTTGAAACAAGATATCTTTTTTTTTTTAAAGACCTCTTCTATATTGACGCCAAGGTTGGACCAAGGTCAACTGCCTGCTGACAAATTTCTAAACAGGAGATATTTTCTTTTTATGGGGTAGGGTCGTCAACTCTACACCCAACGTTCTATAGCCATATTAGACCTGGACATACGCAGTTGCATAATTACTTGCGTGTGTATAATCATGTATCTCATGAGTGCAAAGTTATCTCTATTTGGTGACTGTGACTGGTTTGGTTTCAGAAGCGTCTGGGGAGCTCAACATCATAAATACATGCTTTAAACAGCATGCGCACGAAGTCATGCAAAGCAAAGCTCTCTGCCTTTAAAGAGAAGATACCTCTGATTTTTGACTACACACACACACATATATATATATATATACACACTCATGTCCATAAATTAAGGATAATTCAGAATCACACAGAAATTGAACTCTAAAATAAAAATTTCACCTGTAGAATTATCACACATATCTTGAAGAAGAATATGCAAATTACAGGAAACCACCAGATGGCGCGGATAGTACGTCACAATGACGAGAGTGTAAGAGAGGGGTATATAAGGAATGATGGCAAAGAAGTAAAATTGTTCACAAGCGCTTTAAAAGTCTTTCAGTGCAATTACCGCATAGTTATGGCACAAAGGAAGCATTTGGATGATCTTTTACTTGGTAGAATTATCGGACGACTGGAATGTGGACGTAACCAGCTGGAAGTATCCGAGGAACTTGGAATCGCCCAGAGTGCCATCTCCAGGCTTTGGCAACTATTCCAAGATGATGGTGATGTGAGTAGATGTTACAGCACAGGTCGCCCCGAGTTACAACGACGAATGAGGACCGGTGTTTAGCAGTTACTGCCAAAAGAAACAGACGGAGCACAGCATCAGACCTGTCTCGTCAGCTCTCTTCAGCTACCGGTACGACAGTTTCAAGGCAGACCGTGTACAGACGCTTAGAGCACATTGGTCTATATGCTCGTAGGCCTGCCAGATGTGTTCCACTTACCGCAACTCACTGTCGCCTGCGATTAACCTGGAGTAGAGAGCATGCATTGTGGACACCGCAACAGTGGTCTTGTGATGATGTTTTCCGACGAGTCCAGGTTTAGTTTGCAGTCTGATTCTCGCCGGACTTTCATATGGAGAGCGCCAGGTACCCGTTACCACCAAGAGAACACCATTGAACGACACCGTTACGGTGGTGCAGGATAGCTCGTTTGGGGAGGAATTATTCTCCGTTCCAGAACTGACCTGCATGTTCAGAGTGTAACGATGACAGGCCACATCTATCGGGATGTCATTCTGGAACAACATGTACGTTTGTTTCGGGGCGCCATGGGTGCTGAATTTCTGTTTATGGATGACAACGCCCGTCCTCACCGTGCAAACCTTGTAGACGAATGCCTTCAATTGGAGGATATCACCCGTATGGATTGGCCAGCATACTCACCGGACTTGAATCCAATAGAGCATGTGTGGGATATGCTTGACCGAAGAATTGCAGCCCGTCAACCCCCTTCCACCTGTCAACCGGAACTTCGGAGTGCATTGCTTGATGAGTGGTGTAATATTCCCCAAGATCATATTGATAATTTGATACTCAGCATGCCTAAGCGTTGTAAGGCCTGTATTGCATCGTCCGGGAGACATACTCCATATTAACCATCATACTAACCATATTATAATGTTTTTGTAAATAGGTTCTTTTTTGAAATTTGCTCCAGTTAGTAAAAATCGCAATTTTTATTAATTATGTCAAACATATAGCATCTTTTTTTGCTCTTTGCCTTTTGTTTAATAAATAGACTTTACAAATAAGTCAAATTTGTTTTGCTTCTGTCTCTTTCCTTGCCTGAACTTCATTATCCTTAATTTATGGACATGAGTGTATATATATCTTCTTTATTGGCGCAACAACCCCATGATGAGCGATGGCCGGCTGCCTACTGGCAGATTTCGAGACAGGATATCCATTCTATTTACGGAGTAGGGTTGTCAACCCTACATCCAACGCTCTACGTTCATCTTAGACCGGGACCTACGATTTAAAGTAGACTCCGAACCATTACAAACATCCATGGCACCGGCGAGACTCGAAACTTAAAACTGTGGCATCGAAAACATGAGCGAAAAGACCTCTTACGAAATGTATTTTCTATATTATAAGATTGTCAAAATAAATGATTGCTTATTAGCTTCATGTTAAAGCTCTATGTACCAATAATTCAAAGCAACAGCGGTCATATTATTTTCTTTAATTCTTTCATTCTAAACTGATGTATTTACTGTATCTTGACCTGAAATGAAAATGCAACATGATATTTGTGTATTCTCTTTTTCAATTTATCATTTTAAATTAATTTGTTTGAAAATGATACGTTCTGCACTAATATATATTTCAAAATTACAATGCATATACACAGTAAATAACCAGTAGAATAAAATTTAAGGATGTCATTTTTACACAATAGTTAATAAATCAAATGTAAAATATCATAAATTAATTTGTAATAACACAACATTAATTTATTTTTTTTTTTTTTATTTAAATAATAGTCATCAATATATTAAATTCCTCCAATTGAAACTAACATTGAAAGTATCAAGAACTAAGTAAGGAAAATAATTACATGTTGTTATAAATTTCTGTTATAATGAGTTTATTAAAATTATCCAATTTTCTAAAACTATTGCAGAGAAATTGAACAACCCATATTTCAGCTTTTATTTAAATTTTTATTGCAATTTGTAAGTTTTGTATCATAAAAACCAAATGGCATGCATTTATTGCATCTTAAAATGTAATTTATTTATTATAACCTGTCATTAAGTAGATAAACAATCGTTGAAATATAGTTTATTATATCAATTTCAAACATATTGATTAACAATAATAATAACTACTAAACAATATTACTCCTATGTAGATTTGGGTTTTTATTTACATTTTTTATTTGCAATTTGTAAGTTTTGTACCATAAAATCCAAATAACATGCATTCATTGCATCTTAAAATATAATTTATTTATTATAACCTGTCATTAAGTAGGTAAACAATGGTTAAAATATAGTTTAGTCAATCTCAATTTCAAAAATATTGCTTAACAATGATAATAACTGTTAAACAAAATTGTTCCTATTGAATAAATAGAATTATTCTTGTTTTGATTATTCCAAAACGTATTATATTTAACATTAAAATACACTTTTTTAAAATAAATAGCCAGCATATAACTCTTTAATGATCATGCTGATCTATTCAACCATAACTGTTTCTAAGTATTTGTATGTTTTTGTTTTGTAAAACATTAAATAATCAGCTTTTGTTTTTTCTTCAAACAAATTATATCCGCTTTCTTGCCTTTTTATATCATTACTTTTTTTATTTCTTTATGTATTTTCGATTGTATGAATCACAAGTATTTATGTTTTCAGAGTTTAAAATCGATTATCATTCGTGTTCCAATCATAATTTCTACTGTTAACATTAAAAAGTATTATTAATGTAATCATACTTTATTAAAGATGTTTTTACATTTACAATTTTTTTTATTTGCATTAGAATCATTGTTCCATCATATCATTGCATTTTTTTCTTCCTTAATCCATTCTTGATTGTATGAGTCACAAGTATTTATATTTTCACTTTTGAAATCGATGTATCTTTCATAATCCTAATCATAATTCCTACTATTAACATTAAAACATTACATTACTCTAATGTAATCAGACTTTGTTAATAATGTTTTACATTATTTACAATTTTTTTGTCCTTTTTTTATTTGCATTAGAATCACTGTTCCATTAATTACAAGTTACATTAACAGTCCACTTAACAATCGAAAGGAAAGTTATGTCTTCAGAAGAAATTGCCCCATATTTACGTGTAATAGGGAGAAAACCTGGAAAATTCCATCTTAGTAATTTGTTTGCCAGTGTGGTATACATAAGACATCGCATCGAATCTCCTCTTTTTCGAAAGCAGCGACAGTAACGGGCATCTGTCGTTGCTTTCTGATGTGACTTCTGACCTTTTGCAACTAACTACGTATGTTACAATAAAAATACAAAACTAAAGCCGAAATTACCAGCTGAATGTTATTTTGCTTGTTAAAAGAAATACTTCATAACAAAAAATCAGAATTAATATACAGAAATATTTCATTAAAAAAAAAAATCAACAAAGTACCATTTTCATACCGCCATTTTGGTAAAACTTCACCATAGCGATTTTTAGATTTTTGCTGAAACTAAACAGTTTTTTTTTTTTAATAGCAATAATTTACTGGCAAACCTTTTATTTTTTTAATTTTTATTTTCTCCAAATCTCATCGCAGTGCCTAGAGTTATGTAGCCCCCAACAATTTAGAAAGGTGAAGATGAAATAGTTGTAAGCCCCTTTAGAATAGCTGTGATTGCTGTACCACGAAAGGCCTCCTGATGAATGTCGATGGGAGGACAGTGCCTTCCAGGAATATTTTAAGGAACCTAATCCCACATTTCAATGTCGTATGGGAGGAAACCCAGAAAAGTCTCACGAGATACCCACATTGTCACAATCACCATCGAGGCTCCTCTCTTCTGAAAACAGCTACTATGACAAATCTGTTAGTGGATTCCAACCTCAAATTGCTTCTTAACCTCCTTCAGAACCTCCTGCTAGCTTCGCCTCTGCACCCAACATTAGGCCAGTGGCAACCTAAAATGAGTTCAGTGGATGTTTTATAGGTAAAAACCATAAATATCCACTTAATATAAGGATCCCTCTCACATTCTGAAAACATTCCATATTTATTTTCTGTGACAATCACCATCGAGTCTCCTCTCTTCTAAAAACAGCTACTATGACAATGCTGTTAGTGGATTCCAACCTCAGATTGCTTCTGAACCTCCTTCAGAACTTACTGCTAGCTATCTACGCCTCTGCACCATAAGTCAGACTATTGGCAACCTTAAAATGAGTTAAATGAAAGGTTTATACGTGACTACTTTAATATCAAATATTGCTTTATGGTTACCATGCAATGTGATACAATAATCCTTCCCTTTTCATAACTGGTTCCATGAAGGCAGGAAATAAAATCTCATAAATTAACCCACTTAATATACGGATTCCTTCCACATTCTGAAAACATTTCGTGTTTATTTTCTTTCTCTAAATCTCTTGTAATGGTAGAAGTGTTTCAACTAGAGTTTTTTAAAACTTACTAGCTAAGAAAAATATTTTTGATGTAGCTATCCTTTATTTCCATGATGTAATATTACTTATAAGAAAAACACTCTCTCTCTAGATGATTCTTCTATTTTTACAACTGTCATTGTACAGTTTATGGTTGGGTTTTTTATGTTGATGTTGATTGAACCTATACAGAATCGTTATTTATGTGGATAATTATCATATAAATAAACTACATGAAACAGGACACATCATATTCCATGAAAACAGGACTTAAGGGTAACAGATAAAATCCTTTTTTTCAATCCTTTTCACAATCTCAAAAGTTTTCTATCCAAAAGGCTTTATTGGAGACTAACTAGAACATGTATTAAAAACTTACAAAAACCACTCTTATAAATGTATCTATCCTCAATTTCCATAGATTATGATACCCATTCAAAATCACTCTCCCTATAAAATCTTCTACTGTTACGGCTGTTGTTGTCTACGGTTTGTAGTACCTGTTGTTTTTGTGACGTTGGCTATATAAAAATCTACCCAGACTAACTATCCATTTACGTGGATAGTTAGTTCCACGAAAACATTACATATTTCATATTCTCAAATGTATTCTACCTCAAAAGCTCTTACAAAGGTAAAACAGTTTGTACAAAAGCTTTTTAACTTATAACTTATTTGCTACAAAAATTCTATTTTTATGTAACTATCATTTATTTAAATGTATTATGTTTTAATTCTATGCTACTTATTCGAAATGCTACTTATGCTTATATGCTACTTTATGCTATAAGCTACTTATATAGTTATATGTTACTTACATACACTCATGTCCATAAATTAAGGATAATTCAGAATCACACAGAAATTGAACTCTAAAATAAAAATTTCACCTGTAGAATTATCACACACATCTTGAAGAAGAATATGCAAATTACAGGAAACCACCAGATGGCGCGGATAGTACGTCACAATGACGAGAGTGTTAGAGAGGGGTATATAAGGAATGGTGGCAAAGAAGTAAATATGTTCACAAGCGCTTTAAAAAGCCTTTCAGTGCAATAACCGCATAGTTATGGCACAAAGGAAGCATTTGGATGATTTTTTACGTGGTAGAATTATCGGACGACTGGAATGTGGACGTACCCAGCTGGAAGAATCCGAGGAACTTGGAATCGCCCAGAGTGTCATCTCCAGGCTTTGGCAACGATTCCAAGATGATGGTAATGTGAGTAGATGTTACAGCACAGGTCGCCCCCGAGTTACAACGTCGAATGAGGACCGGTATTTAGCAGTTACTGCCAAAAAGAAGCAGACGAAGCACAGCATCAGACCTGTCTCGTCAACTCTCTTCAGCTACCGGTACGACAGTTTCAAGGCAGACCGTGTACAGACGCTTAGGGCACATTGGTCTATATGCTCGTAGGCCTATCAGATGTGTTCCACTTACCGCAACTCACTGTCGCCTGCGATTAACCTGGAGTAGAGAGCATGCATTGTGGTCTGGTGTGATGTTTTCCAACGAGTCCAGGTTTGGTTGCAGTCTGATTTTCGCCGGACTTTCATATGGAGAGCGCCAGGTACCCGTTACCACCAAGAGAACACCATTGAACGACACCGTTACGGTGGTGCAGGATGGCTCGTTTGGGTGTATTCTTGGTTCCAGAACTGACCTGCACGTTCAGAGTGTAACGATGACGGGCCACATCTATCGGGATGTCATTCTGGAACAACATGTACGTTTGTTTCGAGGCGTCATGGGTGCTGAATTTCTTTTTATGGATGACAACGTCCGTCCTCACCATGCAAACATTGTAGACGAATGCCTTCAATTGGAGGATATCACCCGTATGGATTTTCCAGCATACTCACCGGACTTGAATCAATAGAGCATGTGTGGGATATGCTTGGCCGACGAATTGCCGCCCATCAACTCCCTCCCACCTGTCAACCGGAACTTCGGATTGCATTGCTTGATGAGTGGTGTAATATTCCCCAAGATCAGATTGATAATTTGATACTCAGCATGCCTATGCGTTGTAAGGCCTGTATTGTATCGTCCGGGAGACATACTCCATATTAACCATCATACTAACTATGTTATACTGTTTTTTTTTTTTTTGTAAATAGGTTCTTTTTGAAATTTGCTCCAGGGATTAAAAATCGCAATTTTTATTAATTATGTCAAACATATAGCATCTTTTTTTGCTCTTTACCTTTTGTTTAATAAATATACTTTACAAATAAGTCAAATTTGTTTTGCTTCAGTCTCTTTCTTTGCCTGAACTTCATTATCCTTAATTCATGGACATGAGTGTATTTCAGATATTTTTAGCAAAAATGCATAGTATTCTTAGATGCAAATATCTCTTAGAGTTGCTCGTTTCAATATCTCTAAATGATGTTCCGCGTAATCGGTCGTTCTATTCTACGGTGTACAACTCTTTTCGAAAATCTGAGAAACTAGAAGAAATAAAAAATCAATATATTTAAGCAATATATAAATTCAATAAATCAATATAGTGGAAATCTCCTCAAAGGAGTAAGAATAAGGAGGGATAATGCATATATCCCAGAGGATCTTCTAGCAAAGATGCATAGCATTTTTAGAAGCAAATGTCTCTTAAAGATGCTCGTTTCAGTATCTCTAGAGAATGTTCGTTGACCCATCTAATCGGTCGTTGTATTCTGTAGTGTACAACTCATTTCGAAAATATGACAAATTAGAAGAAGTAAAATTCAATGTATTTAAGCAAAATATAAATATAATAAATCAGTATACAGGAAAGCTCCTTCAAAGAGTAAAAATAAGGAAAGATAATGCATATATCCCAAATGTTCTTCTATCAAAAAGGCATAGCATTCTTAGATGCAACATTTCAGAATCTCTAAAGTATGTTCATTGGCCCACCTAATCGGTCGTTCTATGCTAAAGTGCCCAACTTTTCTGGATTCTTGGACTAATATTTTGTTGTACAAATAAATCTGTATTGGGTTCTCAGATTAAAATTTGCCTGCTCGTTTCAGAATCTCTGAAGGATGTTCATGGTCCCCCGTAATTCTATGCTAAATTGCACAACTTTTCTGGATTTATAGATTGATGTTTTGAAGTACAAATACTTAGGAACTGGAAAATAAATTAAATTAGGTCAATAAATTTTATTCGCTTTTCTCCCAAAAAATTAGAATGACAAAAATAGAAAAAAAAAAATTAATCTTTTTTTCTTGAATTAAGCATCAACATATACATTTTCCAATCAAAAACAATTACTGTAAATTATTAGCCATGCTTAATTAGATTCGAAAAACTTTTTTTCCTTCGAAAGTTATGTTTTTGTTTCAATTCAATCATTGTAAACTGAACAATGTTTCCAAACTGTAAAACACATATGAAAAATTGTTCTCAATTAATATACACGCAACGTTAGCTACAAAAAAAAAATTAATTACTAACATGGATACTTAATAAAGTAGAACGAAAAGGTTACTGTACAAGATTCTTTGTGGACTTTTTTTCTATTTCCTGTTTAGTAATTATCTGAATAAATTACTTCCTTTCCTAAAAAGCATATTCAATTACATCTCAAAATAGCATACGAAGAAACGGTAATTTATTTTCGCTACCATCAAGCCTCTTAAGTGAGTTACCGAAAAAAATGCAATGATAATAAATCTTCACATAAATTAAAATATGTTTTCGTTATATTTTTGGGGAATTATTTGGTCGGTGGCAATTGCCATTGCATTCCCGAAATGAAGTGAAGTGAAGTGTCCACAAAATTTTTTTTTTTTTAAATGTCATATTTATAACAAGATGGTTAAATTTCAATCGCTCGTTAAATACTGTATTTTTATCCTCTACAACTGCTTATTTAATCAACTCAGCAATATGTATTGTGCAAATGAAATAAATCTGTATTAAATAATGTTCTCACAAATCCTACAAGAAATTTAATTCTTTACATTAACACCAATAACATAAATTAGTAATATGTTTTGAATCAAAAGGGACAATGTATTGTGCATAATACAGCGTGCCTCAACACCAGTTTTACAAGGTCCTATGAGGGGTAATGTAGACCTAGATGATTCGAATTCACAACAATACAGGGTCAAAAATGATTTTTTGTCTCCTCAAAGTACACAGAAATCACTAAAAATGAAGAAAATCTCGTAAGTGAATGTACAATTTCTGAATCAATACATTAAAAGTAACTTAGTTAACAATAAAGAATGTTAACAATAAACTAATCAATGCATATCGTTTCTCAGCTGAATTCCCCTTCGCTTCAGTGAAACAGCGTTGACATCCCGGCATGGTGCACCATAGTTCATATACTAAAACTTGGATTTCTCTGCATCAGACCTAACGCAGTTACCTCCATATCCGGAATCCGTACCGCTCGTTCACAACTTATTGTTTTGTACCAGACTTAAACACAGTATCCTCCATAGACAATCCATATTGCTCGTTCCCGGCTATTTGTTTTGCGCCAGACTTAATACAGCCTAATCCATACTGCTCGTTTACAATTAATTGTTTGCACCAGATCTAACACAATGTCCTCCACACCCAGAATCTGTACCGCTCGTTCATGACTCATTGCCTTGCACCAGACCTCCATATCTAAAACCATATTGCTCGTTCACGACTCATTATTCCGCACAACACTTAGCACAGTTACCTCCATATCCGAAATCCGCCCCGCTCATTCACGACTCATTGTTTTGCACCAGACCTAGCACAATCTGATCCATAGTCAGAATCTGTACCGCTCGTTCACACGATTCATTGTTTGCTCCAGACCTAGCACAATCCGATCCATAGTCAGAATCTGTATCGCTCGTTCACACGATTCATTGTTTGCTCCAGACCTAGCACAATCTGATCCATAGTCAGAATCTGTACCGCTCGTTCACACGATTCATTGTTTGCTCCAGACCTAGCACAATCTGATCCATAGTCAGAATCTGTACCGCTCGTTCACACGACTCATTGTTTTGCACCAGACCTAACACAATCTGATCCATAGTCAGAATCTGTACCGTTCGTTCCCACGATTCATTGCTTGCTCCAGATCTAAAACAGTCTGCTTCATAGCCGCAATCCTTACGCTGGTTCACGATTCATTGCCTTGCACTAGAACCAGCCCAGTTTCTTCTAGATCTGAAATCCGTATTATTGTTCATGACCCATGATGGCTAGTTAGAAAGAATCTAACTTCTCTCAAATAACAGCTAGGTAAATTAAAAGCTGAAAGCACTCGTCAGCAGATATTGTTGTTGCACTCCTGCAGCTCCGTAAGCCAATAGCATATGCGCTGGTTCCGCATTCGTATGATTACACATCAAACTATCACTGCGCCAAGTTGTGAAACGAAGAATCTCTACAAGAATGCTCGAAATTCCCACAATCTATCACGTCTGGAAAATATTGCCAACATAGCATTTCTGCCTGACTTCGAGTCGCCTAGGTGTGTCCTACCTTTCCCTATAAATTTGTAAACCTGGGACTGAGATCCTGTATACATCTAAACTGATTAGTCCAAATAAATAACAGATTTATGCGCAATACTTTCTATAATACTCTCAGGAACTCCTCCTCCTTCCTCACAACAAATGTCTGTCATATTCCAACATAAGGAATACGCTTTCGTAGAAATAAAAAAAAAACACTTTGAATTTTCAGCCTTTGATTCACTAAAATAGAATCGCTTGAAAAAATAACTAAAATCAAAAATTATATGTTATTTAATTACAAATACTATTTTTACTTTTAAATTAGTTCATCTTCGTCATTGGCGCAACAGCACCATGGTGGACAAAGCCATCTGCCTACTGACAGATCTTTTATTTTAACTAGGATTCTGTAATTTAAATAATAAAATGATAAAATTAAGTTTCACAAGTTATACTATTTTTCGTTTTACTATTTCAGTCACGAAATTCCATTAATGGTTAATGGTTTCTTGCAAAACACATTGCTTCGGAGTGTCATCATTGTTTCTTAAGAGGAGAAAATATCTTTCAGAAATATTTCTTAAATATAATTGGTCTACATTCGTGACATACATGAAGAAAGCCAGAAAATATTCATACACGCATCCCACACTACAGAGTACTTTAGTTTGTCTGGAATCCTTTGGGTTATACATTAGAAAACTTGAAGTTTTTGTATATTTTAAGGTCGCTACATAATATCTTTTTTTTTTTCGTCATATGTTAACGAACAGCCTAAAAAATTTTTACTTTTACGAGAGAAGAATAAACAATTTTTTTTGAAACACAAAGAAACTTATAAGAGTCAAAGAGAAAATGGACTTTTACGAAAGTCAAAGAAAAATATGTTAATATGTGCTAGTGAGCGAAAAAAGGACTTGAAATGAAGTTGCAGATAAAAAATAAAAAGGCCTTACAAAAGACAAAATTAATATTGTTTCTTATCCTTCTTGATGAACTGGCAACATCTAGACCAAGGGGATGGGCAAACTTTAGCAATACGTAAC